>VMDO01002757.1:85710-120442 GCA_007922755.1 Pedetes capensis | reverse complement strand
GTGCGCCACCGCGCCCGGTGCTACTCATCCTTGTAGTCATTAGCTGTGAGATGGACTCCGCAGAGCCCACTGCTCGTTACAATCCTCTGGGGGCGATGCGTGGCCCCGCCTCAGCCTGGGCTGTGAACCCCCAGAGCGCGGCTGCGTTTGGGGACCTCCAGCTTCCTTCTGTCCCCATGCCATGGCGAGTTAAGGCTCCTGGAACTGTTTCAGTTGGATGCGAACCAGCGGAAGTTATGTCAGCTGGATCATCTCACCGTGTGTGGCTTTCCAGAGTCCCTTCCCCTGGATCATTAATAAAAGATTGGCAGGAAGCGTGCGCCCGCAATAATTAGCAGGCAGCGTCAGGACCGGAACCTTTCCTTTTGTCACCGCTCAGCCAAGCCGGCACGCCGTTTTTGCCACAGAGGGTCTTTGATAGAGACAAGGCTCCCAAGGGCTCCTGCAAAGCTGACCCTCGGCAGAGCACAGTGTGTGTCTGGTGCGGTGACCATTGCCAGTCGTGCACAGCACAAAGCACCACAGGGCACACAGCAGAGACCTCTGGGAAGGGGCCGTGCAGCAGCAGAACGGGGGCTCAGATGGCAGGCAGACAGGCAGGCAGGGGAGCTCAGAGCCGATGTTGGGGTTCTTTTTGACGTCGTTGTTGTTTCCTTTCTTGTTGTTGTTGTTAGGTGCCGTTGAGTTGGTATCCGACTCATAGCGACCCTCATAGGGTTTTCAATGGCGACTGTTTCGGGATTGCCTTGGGAGTGGATTACCAGGCCCTTCTCCCATTTTTGCTGTGCTGGGAATTGAACTCAGGACCTCAGAGACTGCAGCTCAGCGCTCTACCAACTGAGCTAAATCCCAGCCTGTTTCCTTTCTATTTTTCATAAAATGGTGCAAAAACGTTTCCTGGGCTATCCCTGAAATCCTAAGCCCTGTGTGGTCAGAAAACAGAGCTCCCACTACATTTAATAGCCTTGACCCCTGCAGCCAATCTGGGGACAACAGGCTCATGTGCTCCGCGGGCTGCTGCTGACCTGATGGGTGGGCCCCGTGTTTCCTCCCGGTGGGTTTACTCTTTGTGCTTTTAAACTTTGTTGCTGTCTGCGATTACCCTTTCATGTTTTCGTCCAGTGGAATAATGATTTCTGGCTCCCCTGTCACGGTGACAGACATTGTGACTCGATTATATAATCCCGACAATCTTGTTAATATTAAAAATGTAACTCTGGGTAATACTAATTAGCCGTGGGACCTTCTGTGAGTCGCTTCAATGCTTTGAGCTTCTGTTTTCCCAGCTGCAGACCGAGAGGCCTGGGCTGGAATATTTCTGGTTCTTTCCACGCCTGCATTCTGTGGTTCTGCAGTGGCCTGTTATACCCGGCAGAGCCGCGCACTGGTTTACTGCTGAGGGAAGGGCGTGTTCCCTCCCTGCGCTTCTGGACAGATGACCTGCGCCCGCTGGGCCTTCTTCCCTCCTCCCCTCCTCTCCCTGGGAGCTCCCCTCCCGGCCTGCCACAGGGCTACACCCTTAGCTCAAGAGCTCAGACCCACGGGCCACATGGAGGAGGACTAAAGGGTCCTTCTCACCTCTGTGGTGAGGAGCTCCGGACTGCCACTCAACCACGTGGAGCGTGACCTTGACTCCATTCTACCTGAACCCCATTCCAGCAGGAGGGGACCCTGCCTTCCGGGAGGGAAACTCGCTCGCTGGTCTTCTGCCTGAGACTTGGGGGCCCTGAGGCCACAGAGGTGAACACACACATCCCTCCGGCCCGAAGCGAGACATTTCTGTGAAAACATGTTTTCTTTTAAAAGTTTAGTAAAAAGTTTGCCTTTTACTCCATATTGTATCAACGTGTTTCCATATTAAAATGCTGTTTTAAAACAACAACAAACCAAAACAAAACACTGGAGAACTAGCTTTTAAGGAGGGCTGAGGGCCAGGAGGGTGTGCAGAGCTCAGCCCGACTTGGGGTCTCTCACGGCCCCCTTCGCTTTCTCTTCCCAGCGCCTGCCCCCTGCAACATTGGAGGCAGTTTGAGAAGCAATGACGCAATGACAGCGGTGCAGCCAAAGAAGGATCCGTGTGTTTCTTGGGGCCCACGAAGCCCTCCCTGTTTCCCTCCTCCCCATCCAGGTGCACGTGATGTGCATCCCAGTAAGTTTTTATTATTATTAATCTTTAATCCTTGTTAGAGAGGTGGGGGGCTCTCTGTGGGGGTCCTTGGGACACGTGGAGTTTCTCATTTCCTTCCAGGGTCTGCAGTAGGAGGTTTCGGTTTTGTGGGTGCTCCAGCACTTCGGCCTGCAGCCGTAGCCCTGTGGCATCAGATCCCGTCAGATCTCTGAAGCTAAGCAGGGTCGGGACTGGTTAGTACTTGGATGGGAGACCACCTGGGAACACCAGGTGCTGCAGGCTTGGGAGAAGGACCTGGCAACCCACTCCCAAAAATCAATCTGCCATTGAAAACTGTATGGACAGCAGAGAAGCACTGACAATAGTGTTTCACCTGTTGTACACAGGGTCGCTATGAGTCAGATACCAACCTGACAGCACCTAACAACAACCAGCACTTCAGGCCTGGACCCTTCCTTGCCCAAGTCTCCTCCTGTGCTAGGACCCAGGGTCTCAGTGCTCAACAGCTTTTCAACATGTTGGGTTCTTTGCTACTTGTATTTTCAGTCAGTGCAGCTGAACTTAATGCTTCTCTGTCCACCTGGCCAGGTTCTTGTATTTACGACCCTCCTGGTCAATGTGGGGCCAAGTTTTGTTCATTTTGCCTCTGGGGAGGAAGGGGAGCCGCTCCCTTTCCAGGGGGTTGCTCAGCCCCAGGGTAGGGTCCAAGGAGGAAATACACCCCCAGCCTGGGCAGAAAGCTCTGCGGAGTCAGGTGACCGGATAGCCCAGCAGAGTGGGCCTGGGTATTTCAGACCAAAGCCAAGTACAGCCTCTGCCAGCGCCAGCCCCTCAGTGTTCATTTCCAGCAGGGCACTAACGAGGGCCCTGTTTCCCGGAGGGGGGTGGGGGGCGCACTTGAGCTGATTTTATGTGGCAGGACACAGTGCGAAGTGCTATTCTGGTAATAAGAAGCACCGTCAGCATCTGTAAGCCTCAGGGACACTAGACAATCAGCACCACAGAGGGGCTGCTAGTGGCTGGCTGAGAGCCGGGAAGGTGCTTGTGTCCAACTGCATGCACACATACTGGCAGCGTTTAACTCAGTACCGTGCGAGTGATCTGGATTGCTTCAGGCTGAGCAAGGGCTACGGGGGCCTGGAAGGGTGGCAATTAAAAAAAGAAAAAAGAAAGAAGAAAAGAAGTCTTTTTCTATGTGCTCATTTAATCAATAAATACCGATGCAGGGCGAAAATTGTCTCTGGACAGGACAGGGGTTAAGGGTAACCCAAGGCACAGGTGGTCTCCAGGGAGGAAGGAATAAACCTAGGGCCGCATAAGGGGGAGCGGCAGGGAGCCAGCAGGATTTCAGGGCGGAGAGAGACGAACCTACTCGGTGAGCTAAGTGAATACGCGAATCAAATGTGCACCAGTAAGAGTCCAAGTGGAAGCTGGACTCAGCGTCATTAAAGGAGGAAAACCTATGGGACACCCGTGGGGGATGGGGACAGGCAGCCCCGGAGGGACAGCTGGGCGCTATGGGAGTCCCAGGTCCACACTCAAGGAATGCGTAAGAGTCCCGCTGCACAGAAGGGCAGGAGTAGCAGCACAGCACAGGCCTGGGACAGGGGCTGGCCAGGGGTCCCTATGGGCACCACTGCCCAGAGCTCTGCCACTGCCCGCCCACAGGATCTCACCATTGGCCTGTCTGGTCCCGCATGCCATGGTCCACAGCCCAGCCTTCTCTCTTGGGCTTTCTGAGCTGCAGATTTTTGGACCTATTCTCCCTCTTCCATTCTTGCTGCATGTTTTATACACAGTTTCCCATTTAATCCTCACAGCAACAACCTGGTAGTTGGCTTTGGGCCAGGTTTTCAGATAACAAACCAAGAATCAGAGAGGTTAAGTAACCTGCCCAAGATTGTTGTTGTTAGGTGCTGTGGAGTCAGGTGCGACCCATAGCGACCCTCACAGGGTCTTCAATGGCTGATTGTTCCGAGACTGCTTTGGGAGTGGATTGCCAGGTCCCTCTTCTGTTTTTGAGGTGTTGGGGATCGAACCTTGGGCCTCAGAGACTGCAGCGCGGCACTCGACCAACTGAGCTAAACCCCAGCCTCCTGCCCAAGATCACACAGATGGAAGTGTGAGCACCAGGAGTTGGAACCAGGTGAGTCTGATGGCAGAGCCTGGGTTCTTTCTCTTTCACCAAATTATTTCACAGACTCCGCCCCTCCGAGGGGGAAGGACCTGAGAGGACACCAAGGTGGACCTGCGTAATGCGCGCCTCCCTTCGCAAGCGTCTTCTGTGACATGAGAGCAGTAAGTGGCGAACAAGGGCAGAAAGCAGAAGAAAGGAGGGCGGGAAGAGGGACAGAGGGAGGGCGGGAGGTGAACAGAAGTTCAGCTTCAGTGAGTACAGAATCGTGTTGACAGATAATCTAGGAAGAAGCTATTTTAGATCCAGCCTGGCCGAGCCCCTTTACACTTTGCGCTTAGTTTTTTGTTTCTTTGCTTCCTTTGCCTTGGTCCCCTCCCTTCGCCCTGTGACAGGCAACTTGGTCTCCTTCCTGACTTGCATCCTGCTCAGCTTCCGCTGTGTCCCCAGCACCACCAGCCTGGGGACTCTGGCCGCCCAGGCTCCTGAGTGTGGCTAAGCAGGAAGATGGTGGCAGAAGCCGGCTCTTCCCGGGCTCTGGCACCAGGGGAGGAGAAACTCCAGCAGCCTAGGGTGGACACGGGTGGCAATGGCGGCCCTGATATGCCAGGAGGGGTTGTAGAGGCCTGGGACCAGGAGCAGCAGCAGCTGTGTCCGCTGAGGGCATGGTCCTCAGCCCCGTTGAAAGGCGATTGGGTCATGAGGGCTCAGGGGGGTGGGGCCTCATTGGAGGAAGGCGATTGGATCATGAGGGCTTAGGGGGTGGGGCCTCATTGGAGGAAGGTGTGGCCCTCAGTGCTGTTGAAAGGCGATTGGATCATGAGGGCTCAGGGGGTGGGGCCTCATTGGAGGAAGGGGTGGCCCTCAGTGCTGTTGAAAGGCGATTGGATCATGAGGGCTAAGGGGGTGGGGCTTCATTGGAGGAAGGTGTGGCCCTCAGTTCTGTTGAAAGGAGATTGGATCATGAGGGCTCAGAGAGTGGAGCCTCCTTGGAGGAAGGTGATGGATCATGAGGCGCTCTGAGGGTGGAGCCTCATTGGAGGAAGGCGTGGCCCTCAGTACCCTTGAGAGGCAATTGGATCATGAGGGCTAAGGGGGTGGAGCTTCATTGGAGGAAGGTGTGGCCCTCAGTGCCCTTGAAAGGCAATTGGATCATGAGGGCTCAGGGGGTGGGGCCTC
Organism: Pedetes capensis; assembly: GCA_007922755.1. Classification (NCBI taxonomy): domain Eukaryota; kingdom Metazoa; phylum Chordata; class Mammalia; order Rodentia; family Pedetidae; genus Pedetes; species Pedetes capensis. The sequence continues at coordinate 115,001 of VMDO01002757.1, read as the reverse complement.
ATTGGAGGAAGTAGGTCTCACCTCTCAGGGGTATGGCCTTGAGAGCTACATCTTGTCCCAGGTCTCTTCCTCTGTCTCTGGCCCTGTTTACCAGCCTCCGCGAGCTGAGTAGTCCCCCACCCCCACGTGCTCCTGCTGCCATGATGCTCTGCCTCCCTCAGGCCCAAAGCCATACAGCCGGCCCACTGTGCACTGAAACCTCCGACACCTCGAACCACAACAGATCCATCCTCCTCAAGTTGTTTCTCCGAGGCATTTGTCTCAGCAGCAAGCAGCAGACTAACACGCTACCTAAATTCAGCTTGCAAATAAAATTTAAACCTAACAACAATAATAATTACTAAAAAGCTGAGTGCTGTGGCTCACATCTGTAATCCCAGGGACTTGGGAGGCTGAGGAAGGAGGATCGCAAGTTCAAGGCCAGAGACAGCCTGCGTAACTTGGTGAGACCCTATCTCAAAGTCAATAAGCAATAATAAGTAAATCCTTGTTGCAGACTGGAGGGCTTTGGCCATGTGCACCCGTGGCCTCTCCTGAGCTGCAGGTGAATGGGAGGCAGCACCTTCCTGACAGCAGAGTGGGCAGTAGCAGAGCCAGTCTGCTGCTGACCTCTGAGGCCCACGACATTCCTAGCGGTGCATGTTAAATGGCTGCAGGTCCTCAGATGGATTAGGATCCAGGCCAGAGACCAACCAGAAGACGCTTAAGGACGGTGTAGGGTAGTCTAAATTGTTGACTGGATTGAGAGATGCGCAGAAGCTTAGCAAAGCCGAGCTCTGGGGCTGTCTGTGAGGGCGTCTCCACAGACAGCAGAGGGCTCAGACCTCATAACCGACCGATCCCTGATGGAATCATGGCGGCACTATTGGGAGGTGGCGGAAGGGAGGAGGTGGGGCCTTTGGAGGAAGTACGTCACTGGGGGGCGTGTCCTTGGGGCTTTATCTTGCCCTGGCCCCTTCCTGTGTGTCTTTTCTCTGCTTCCTGGCCATCACGATGTGAGCTTCTCTGCCCTGCCATGTCCACCCTACCCTGACCCAGGGGCCAAAATAAGTCCTTCCTCTTGCGTTGTTTATGTCAGGTATTTTGGTCACATCAACAAATGAATAATACAAGCACTGATCCTAGTGAAAACAACTAAGAGGATTGTGGCCAGGCGAAGAGAAAAGATGTGAACAGGCTTGGGGCCTGGGCGGGATCCAGGGGGCGTGTGGGAGAGAGGGCCCTGGGGGAGGGCTCCGGGTAAAAGAGACAGAGCTGGAAAGTCCCCACTCGGCTGTGACATGGAAAATCATGCTGTTTGGCTCTTGTCACAGCTTTGCAAGTTAAGCCCTGTGATTTCAACCCAGCACATCCGTTGGTTGACATGTTCAGACCTATACAGCCCTGTTCCTGGGCACAGCTGCTTGGGGTGAGCCAGGCGCCTGACTCCAGGCGGGCCATCCAGTGCCTTCCATGAGACCCCAGGATCTGGAAACCAGAAGAGATTGCCATTCATTTCTCTCTGGTGGGCGAAGCTGTAGAAATGGCAACTGGAAGTGGAAAGGTAGGGGCAGCTGAAGTGAAGGAGAGGAAACCAGGCAGACGCTGGTGCCTGGACGTTTGGAGGAGCAGCAATGAGGTGCAGACGGCCAGGCCAGCGCTCAGGTCCGAGGCCAAGCTGCTTTTCTGCTCCTGGGTTCTGCGAGGCATTCCACAGTTCTCACGCCCAGTCCCATTTTTACTGAGTCATGTTGAGTTCCTGTTCTTTTCAGCGAAAACATTCCTAACTAGCGTGCGTACCTTATTCCGTTTCATTCTTGCAATCATCTGGCAAGATGGGCCTCATTATTCCTCTTTCAGGGGCCACTCAGGTTTCAGGGAAGGAATGAGGCTCCGTGAGAAAGTCGCTGCAAATCATCTTCAGTGAGTGGCTGAGCTTGATTCAAGGTCAGATGGACCTCGAGGCCTGGGGTCCTCAGCCCTGCGATCGCTTTTCTCTGGGTGCTGGTAGGTAACAACATGCCACAAACCAGCTGCCCTTGGACAACCAGAATGAGTTATCTCACACTTCTGGAACCTGGAAGCTAAGATCAAGGGGTTTCCAGGACCACTACCCCGGAAATCTACAAGGACGAGCCTTCCTGCCTCTTCTTCCTCTAGTGACGCCTCTGTCCTTGGCTGGCAGCCACAGTGTTTTGTTCTCTGCCATTATCCCGGGCTTCTCCCCCAGTGTCTAGCTCAGTGTCTCTTCTCCTCTTGTAAGGACATTACCACATCGGGCTGGGGCCCTCCCTACCACAGAATGACCTGCAAGGAGCCTCCTTCCAGATAAGCCACATTCACTGGGACTGGGGTGAGGACTCCGGCGTCTTTTCTCAAGGGGGCAGAATTCAGTGCAGGTCACGCCTCCAGAACAGGGAACCTGAGAGAGAAGGTCACCGTCACCCCAGCGGCTGAGCCCGAGATGAGAAGCAGCCACTCGGAGCTCGCTCTCCCATGCTGTCCCCTCCTCTGTGGTGTTAGGGGTGACAGGTGAACGTGTCTGCAGGCCTGGGAGAAAGGTTGCAGAACAAAATGCAAATTTGAGAGGGGGCGACAAAGGGAAGATATTTAAAAATCTTTGATGAGTTTTGCTAAAACGGAGCACAAAAAAGCCAGAGGTCAGTGGGAGGAGATGTGGGGGAGAAAGAGGAGCCATCAATCAAACCCGAGCCGTCCACGTTGCTGGTTCTACATTCACGCCGTCACCGGCTGAGCACAGCACGGTGGCGGTCACGCAGGAAGTGTCCAGCAGGCACTGGCCATCGTACCTGTCTGCATTCAAATGCTTACTCAACATGTTTCTCTCCTGTCTTCTGTTCTGTGTCTGTGGACGATGCTAAAAGCTAACTTTGCCTCACAGATTCACAAGGACCGAGATTTTTGGCCTGCACCTTAGTCTTGGACATCAGCGGTAAACTTTTAAAGACTAACATCCTTTGGGAGGAACCAAACTTAGCAAAGCCATGGAAGGAGTCATGCAGAGGGTCTCCAACTAATCATACCGAACATAACAGGACAGCTCAGCCCTGCCCTGGAAACTCCCAGCAAACGGCCATCTCCAAAGTACACTTCCTGTTTCAGCAGCAGGCCTTGGCGCAGTGTCTGTTGCCCTCAAGGTCTCCATGGCAACTTTAGTCTCGAGGAAACTGGAGGACATGCAGGAACTGGACATGGTGTCCTTGGGAATGTGGACTGTCCCGTCGCTGAGGCTTAGGAAACCTACAGGCTTAGGAAACCTACAGTATTCGTTGTTGTTGTTGTTAGGTGCCATCAGGCTGGGTCCGACTCATAGTGACCCATAGTGTTTTCTTTTTTTTTTTTTCGGTACTGGGGGTTGAATCCAGAGCCTCACGCCTGCATCCTCTGCAAGTGCTGGACCACTGAGCTGCACCCCCAGCCCAATTTTCACTTTTAGAGACACAGTCTCACTAAATTACAAAGACTACCTCTGGTCTCGAACTTGCGATCCTCCTGCCTCCGCCTCCTGAGCTGCTGGGATTACAGGCGTGCGCCACCACGCCCGGCTACCCATAGTGTTTTCAATGGCTGATTGTTTTGAGATTCTCTTGGGGAATGGATTGCCACGACCTTTTCCCATTTTTGAGGTGCTGGGGATCAAACCTGGGTCCTCAGAAAGTGTGGGGCAGCTCTACCAATTGAGCTAAACCATAGCCATTCACAGGGGTTATAATCTAGGGGCCACAGAAGACATGTGTCTGTGCTGCGCTGTGCGGGATTAGGCGTCGCTGTTTAGCAATTCACCACACAGGGAAACCGCTTTCTGTTCCCAAGTTTCCTCCCCTTTTACCTTCTGACGCTCACGCAGTCATCCTCGCAGCTGTGACTTTCTGGGGCTCAGGGCCACGTGACCCCCTTTCCTGCAGCCCAGACCCTCTTACCTATTGGAGGCACTCCAGAGTCCTCCCCATGGGGTGATGGGCCCACGGCATTACAGCAAGCACATTCACGTGGGCCCACCTCGGACCTTGGTGCGAAACTCCTGCATGCTGCGATCGCAGGCGTGCACCCCCACTTCTGGCTTGAGAGTGGTCGGTCCTGCATGCGCTCAGAGGAACTTGAACTCTTACAAGGCCTTGGGCTGTCATTGTATCTGGTTTCTTCATAATTCCCCTAATTCCATCCATCAAACAGCGTCATTTCAAGCTGGATAGTAGTTGTTCTTAGGTGCCATCTGGTTGGTATCTGACTCATAGCGACCCTGCATACAACAGGCGAAACACTATTGTCAGTATTTCTCTGCTATTCCTAGGGTTTTCAATGGTGGATTGATTTTTGGGAGTGGGTTGCCGGGTCCATCTCCCAAGTCTACAGCACCTCGTGTTCCTAGGTGGTCTCCCATCCAAGGACTAACCAGGTCTGACCCTGCTTAGCTTCCGAGATCTAACAGGATTGGATGAGAGGATCTTGATAATTTCAAACAAAGGAAACCTCCTCTACCTGACCGTAGCATTTGCAGGATGTTTTCTTGTCCTTCCTCCCCTGCCCTGGGGCAGTGTGTGTGCGTGTGTGTGTGTGTGTGTGTGTGTGTGTGTGTGTGTGTGTGTTGCTCATATGCAGGGTCTAGTAGATGTCCTGCATGTAAATTAACAGTCTTCAGGGGGCGCGAAGATAGGTGAGCCCAGTGGCCTGCAGCACAAGTCCCTGTCAGAGGACATGAGGTGCCATGGAAACCCAAATGGTTTCTGAAGATGCTGAACAATAAGACGTTGCTCAAAGGGCCTCAGCCCCTTCAGCGTTTTGCAGGCCTTCCAGCTCCAGCGGCTTCACACGGCCATTATCACTTAATTACCAGCATAAACCTCGCTGCAGCTTCCATGACTTCATTTGCAAATGAATGCAAGCACCTCCTGAATCATTCCCCCCTTTTCTCTCTGATCACTCCCTGGCTGGGGTCTGTGGAGGCCCCCAGTTGTGTGCTGTGGTCCAGGCCAGGAACATGTGGACACCGAGATGTTGGGACTGTGCTTGGCTCCCTCAAGCCACCCGTCACCCAGCTCGGCCAGGACTGAGACAAGGCGGAAACTTGGCTTGTTTGCTTGAAAGCTGAAGGACCCTGGTGAATGTCGCTGGGATCTGAGGCCAGCTTTCCAGAATCCGATGAGAAGTAGAACCTGGTTTGGGGATCCCTCACCAGATTCACACAGAGCCAGTCATGACGGGCCGTGTGCAGCAGCAAGAGCAGACAGTACCGAGGCGCAGTTGAGGCGCCTGGGTCCTCGGTCTGCTTCTGGCTCAGCCACCTGCTTGCTGTGCAGCCCGAGGCCTGTCCCCTGCCCTCACTCTGCTGAATTACCCCTCGACAGTGGGGGCTTCTGACCACACCTCATCTTCCTGGGTTGGAGGAAGGGGAGGCCTGTTGAGACAGTGGCCTCTGGGTCATTTTGCTGGTCATTTCCTTTGCCTACTCCCCTTCGGGCTGGGATTTAGCTCAGTTGGTAGAGCACTGCTCTACAGTCTCTGAGGTCCCGAGTTCAATTCCCAGCACCGCAAAAATGGGAGAAGGACATGGCAACCCACTCCCGAGGCAATCCTGAAACAGTCAACCATTGAAAACCCTATGGGGGTCGCTATGAGTTGGACTCGACTCGACGGCACCTAACAACAACAACAACAACTCCCCTTTGAGCTGGGCTAGGAGAGCAGTCTACGGTTCATCTATGGTCTTTTGAAGGCCTAAAATAACATATACACATTGCATTTTTTAGAGAAAATAGGAACAAAATCTACTACATTTATTTTGTTTATTAGGTACCGTTGAGTTGGATCTGACTCACAGCGACCCTTCATACAACAGAACAAAACACTCCCCAACACTGTGCCATGCATATGATTGTTTTGTGTTTGAGCCCAATGTCGCATCCATTAGGTTTCTTCTCGTTTTGAGTCATGCCATATCAGCAAAGGGAGGTCCCAGGGTCTCTACTCCATTCCCATCATGAAGGGCAATTCGACTCTGAGGACGTAACTCTTCCCCAGTTGTTTCTTGACTGCCTTCCAGCTGGGGGTGTGGGGGGTGTCATTTGCCCGCACTATATATGACAGTGCTTCTCCTCTATTCATAGGGTTTTCCATGGCTAATTACCTTGGGAGTGAGCTGCCGGGTCCTTCTCCCCAGTCTGTCTTAGTCTGGAAGCTCAGCTGTGACATGTCCACCATGGGCGGTCCTGCTGGTATCTGAAACACCCGTGGCATAGCTTTCATCCTCACAGCGACGTGTAAGCCCCACAGCACAACAAGCTGACAGACACGCAGGGGACATTCATTTTAGGCTCTTTGAATTCTGAAGCCTTGTTCTCCTTTGGCTTCAGCCTTTGATTTCAGACACAGCCACATTTATTTAGCTTTCTGCCTGCGACAGTACTGAAAAAGATGTGTGCATTCTGTAGAGGGTTCATCTAAATGCCATCTTTGAGCTCTGCTAGCTCCATGAGGTTCCATCAGCCAATGAAATGCTTTGGTAAGGAAAATCAAACCTGGGCTTTGAAGCCAGACATAGCTAACTCTAGCTCTTCGCTCTTGTATTCATTAGCTGTGTGACTTTTGGCCAGTTGCTTTGCCTCTCTGAGCTTAGTCTCCTTATGTGAAAACCTGGGCAAATTCCCACAACCAAGTTGTTGTTGTGAATATGAAATGAGAAACGAGCTTGATAAAACATGGAGAATAACCTGCCCCACAGGTGGTGCCAAGATGTATTAGACTTGGATGTCTGTTTCACAGAAAATTCCGATGTGTCAGAAAAGTAGACCGTAATATATCTGAAGATTGCTTGGGTCTTCACTTCCAGAGTACTCAGAGTACTTAGTTCAGGAAGTAAACAGTGACTGCCAGAGGCCCTGTTGAAAGCATCACCCATCCATTGAAATGCACTCTCCATTCAAAAACTAGCCTATTAATTATTCATTGCTGCTGGAACTGGAAATAAGAACAGGGCTCCGTGCCTAAGATCCGGAGCTCTACAGGAACACGTTGCCAGTTGCCCGATTTTGGTCATGCCCTGGCATCTGGGCCTCAGATTTGCAGAGCTGGGCAATGCACAGACTTTGGACAGCGCGGCCCTCGGTGATGTTCTGCGGATGCCCTGTAAGGACTGCTCCCTGCACTGCATTCCACTCCCGCACTGTATTTCTGGGGGATTATTTCACAGCATGGGTGGCCTGAGCGCCCTGGCCTCCCGCCCCGTGGCTCACGCCAGCGCTCTGGGCAGGCAGTAACCATCCAGAGATGCAAATCTGCCTTCCATGCCCGGGTGGCATCAGCAGCTCATTAACTCCCGGGCGGAGGGCTGGGGTTATGTCAAAGCCCCACACCCCCTGCGCTCGATATCCGGTGCCCGTAACGGTGTCCGCCAGGCATGCGGTCATCCTGACAGCCCCGAGGTGTTGGTGTCCAATACCGGTGCCTCAGCGGACGGCAGGTTTCAAGATGGAAGCCTAGCCAGGCGCAGTGGGGCACGCCTGTCTCCCAGCAACTCGGGAGGCAGAGGTGGGAGGATCGCAAGTTCGAGACCATAGGAAGTGTAACTTAGAGAGGCCCTGTCTCAAAAAGTTAACAAAAACAGAGGTCTGGGGTGCAGCTCAGTGGTCCAGCACTTGCAGAGCATGCAAGCACGAGTCCCTGGATTCAATCCCCAGTACCGCAAAAATAAATAAATAAAATAAATAAAAATAAAGGCCGGGAGCGGTGGTGCACGCTTGTCATCCCAGTGACTCGGGAGGCTGAGGTAGGAGGATCACAAGTTCGAGACCAGAGGCGGTCTGTGTAATTTAGCGAGACCCTGTCTCAAAAAGTGAAAAAATGGGCTGGGGGCGCAGCTCAGTGGTCCAGCACTTGCAAAGCATGCAGGTCCGAGGCCCTGGGTTCAACCCCCAGTACCACAAAAAAATAAATAAATAAAAAATAAATAAAATAAATTAAAAGATGGAAGCCTGGCGCCAGGGAGGCCACGTGTGCAAGGGCCCGGTGCACCGCCGCCGCGTCCCCAGGACGGAGGGCACGCACAGTCCCCGAGCGGCGTGCAGCGTCGCAGTCCTCCCCGGCGACGAGCTCCCGGGGGCACGGAGGCCGCGCGGGCGACGGGAGGGGTGGACACCGTGACACGGTTCCTTGGACCTCGAGCTGCGCGTGCCATCTGGTGGCACAGGTCTGACATTGCGGGCGCCATCCAGGCTCTTCCCCGGTGGATGGAGAATTCACAGGAGGAGCCCACTGTGGGTTTTTAAATTCTGTGAGGAGAGGTCGCAAGACCCCCAGGAAGACACGGGGGCCAGATCCTCTGACTCCCACACCTTTTTCTACAGCCAGATACTCAGTATGTCAGTTTCTTCTAGAAATGGGGACAGTGGTCCTTCAGGACGAGCTTTCGCCTGACCCCCAGCAGCAAGCAGCTCTGAGGGGTCTGCCTGCTCCCCGGACACCACTTTCCTTGTCCTGACCCCTAGTGCCCAGAAACAGGAGCCTCTTGCCTTGCCTCTGCCAGAAACACACTTATGCTCTCTTCTGCAGTCTTTAGAGTCCCTGCTTCCCAAGGCTCAGCCCTGGTGGTGTCACATCCTCGGAATGCCTGCCTTACGGTCCCTCACACCTGTGCTTCTGAGGTGCGCTCCGAGCATGTTCTTTTATTAGTCGGAATTGTGTCTTTAAAAAAGGTTTTATGGTCAGGGGCAGTGGCGCACACCTGTAATCCCAGCGACTCTGGAGGCAGAGGCAGGAGGATCACAGGTTCTAGGCCAGAGGCAGCCTGCCTAATTTAGGGAGACCCTGTCTCTAGAAAAAGTCAAAAATGGGGTGCTGTTCAGTGGTAGAGTGCTTATAAAGCAGACATGAGACCCTGGGTTCAATCCCCCAGGACTATAAATAAATATAAATAAATAAATAAATAAATAATAAAATAAGGTATTAAAAGTTCGAGAGGCTCAGGGTCACAGGAAGCCAAGAGAGATTGGATGGCAGGACACCTCAAGGGCTTTTGACACCTTGAGGATGCTTGTTGTTGTTGTTGTTGTTAGGTGCTGTCGAGTTGGTATCCGACTCATAGCAACCCTCATAGGGTTTTCAATGGCTGACTGTTTTGGGATTGCCTTGGGAGTGGATTGCCAGGCCCTTCTCCCATTTTTGCTGTGCTGGGAATGGTACTGGGGACCTCAGAGACTGCAGCACAGCGCTCTACCAACTGAGCTAAATTCCAGCCCTCCTTGATGATGCAGTGGCTTCCTTTCTGAAGGTACTTGACATTGCACCTACCCCTCCTCTACCTCGGAACTGAGTCTTGGAGATATGGGACTAGCTGAGACAACTTTGGGGAAGATGGGCCATCCTCCTTGTTTCACGCCATGCTGTCTTCTCAAAACTGGAAGAGTCTGCGTGCATTTGCTGGGGCTGCCATAACAATGTACCACCGGTGGGTGGCGTAGCAGGAAGTAGTTTTCCCACAGTGTGGAGGCCCTCAGGGCTGGCATCTCCTGGTCTGTCTGCTGGGCTCCTGGGTGGCTGTCCTTTTCCTGCATCTTCACTGGTCTTTCTTCTGTGGCTGCCTGTGCCTTAGTCTCTACTTCTCAAAAGGATATCAGTCATATTGGATGAGGACCCAACCTACTGACCTCATTTCACCTCACCATGCCTTTAAAAGTCATATATCCAACTACATTCACCTTCTCAGGTACTGGGGAGTAAGGCTTCCACGTGTGAATTTGGACTATCAGGTCTTATTTGTGTATCTGTTGGTGAAAATGTGTGCTTCAGTGGAAAACCACATTGTATGGAGCAGAGTAGGCAAACTACAGCCAGGGGACAAGATCCAGCTCCCACCTGTGTTTGTAAATAAAGTTTTATTGGCACACGACCACATTTATTTGTGCACATATTGTCTATGGTTACTTGTATGTTCAATGGCAGAGTTGAATAGTTGCGATAAGAGCCATGTGGCTTGAGAAACCTAAAATAATTACTGGATGGTCTTTATAGAAAATGTTTGTGGACTTTGGTCAGCCATCTGACTTTTTATGGTGAATACTACAAATAAAAGGAGATGGAACATTACTGTGTCTATTGACAAGTGACCCAATTTCTCTTAGATGTTTTTGTTTGCTTATTTGTTTGTCGGTGCTGGGGATGATACCTGGGTCCTTGGGCATGTTAGGCAAGGGATCTACCCCAGAGCTATCTTTCCTAACCCCTCGTAAAGAGCTATTTTTTAAAAAATGCATTTATTAACTTATTATTTATTTTTTCATTTCTTTTATTTTTGCAGTACTGGGAGATTGAACTCAGCCCGTCTTCTTATTTTTCATTTTGAGGTAAGGTCTCTCTGAGCTGTGCAGGCTGCCTGTGGCCTTGAACTCATGATCCTCTTGCCTGTCTCCCGAGTGGCTGGGATGACAGGTGTGCACCACCGCACCTGGCTCTCACAGAGCTCTCAAAGGTAACAAGTGGAAGAATGTTTAGGTGGAATTTATTCTTTCTAAGATGGATGCCTCATAATCCCGAAGAGCGCTCTTTTAAAAGAACTAAATCTTTCGAGATGAACCCTGGATCTCAGATCCACATAAAGGATGCCCACGTCCAAGTTTACGTTTTGTATGTTTGGGGGTTGGGGTTTGTACCCCTCGGTTTTGCACACCCTCCCTTCAGCTTGACATCATGGTCTTACTACAATCAGGACTCCATGAATTGCAGTGTACCTGCCACACGAGCGGGGCTGTGAGGTGGGAGCCTTTCGCATCCCTGGAGGCCTGATGGTGGGGCAGTCATGAGGAAGAAAGAGAGCTCCATTCTTAAGCGCCGCATCCTTTAGCATAAAGGTTTAGGATTGACATTTTCTGCCTGAGGGAAGCAGAAAAAATGAATTTTACGGAATGCTGCCTTTTTCAAAATCTAAAAGACATGCTAAAAATAGCTGAAGGGCCTCTGTCACCAGAAGCCCCTTAGGTTGCCCATTGGGAGTTCCCGCTTGGAGAATCTGTCCTCCAAAGATACTGTTGCAAACAGCCCAGAGCTGGCTGTGTGCAGAGCCCTCCAGCACCTGTGCTTGGATCCCAGGGAAGCAGGACAGGATCAGGGAGAGATGTTCCCTAGGGGTAGAGGCCTCCCACCCCACACAAGCTGAGCTCCCAGAATGCAGAGGAGCAGCGTGCGCTCAGAGACCAGACCATCCCCAAACTGGACCAACCGATAGCAAAAGGGCTTTAGCCACTACTAACACTAGCTGTGGAGCTGGGATTTAGCTCAGTTGGTAGAGCACTGCTCTGCAGTCTCTGAGGTCCCAAGTTCGATTCCCAGCACCACAAAATGGGAGAAGGACGTGGCAACCCACTCCCAAGGCAACCCCGAAACAATCTGCCATTGAAAACCCTATGAGGGTCGCTATGAGTCAGACATGACTCAACGGCACCTAACAACAACAACAACTAGCTCTATAGAAAATGCCTCTTCTTAGGCTGGGCATGGTGGCACATGTCTGTGGGCAGAGACAGGAAGATCACAGGTTCAGGGCTGCAGAGCTAGCCCGGGCTGCAGAGCAAGATGCTGTCTCAAAACAATAAGGGCTGGAAGGGCTAGCAGTGTGGCTTAGTGGTGGAGCACTTGTCTAGCATGTGATCAGCGCTGGGATCAATAACTAGCACTGCAAAAGAGAAAAAAAAAGGGCTGGGAATACAGGTCAGTGGTAGAGGCTTGCTGAGCGCGTGCCAGGGCCTGACTTCGATCCTCAGTACCCCAACCCCCACCCTCACCACTGAAAGGGAAGAACAAGAAAATATCCTCTTTTTGTACTGCCATTGATAGCACACCATTGAAGATTCAGATTTCCTTCTTATCTGGGCTATTGCCGCAGCCTCCTCTCCAACCCTCTGTCTCCAGCCTCCCCCATTTCTTCCTCATTTGGCCTCTGGGTAAGTTTCCTATACCCCAATTCAGTTGAGGCCATACTATTTTTAATTTAATTTTTAACAAATCAAATAATCAACCAATTAACCTAACAAGCAGACAGACAAAAACCTTTCAGAAGTTCTCCATCTTTTATTGACTTTATCTAAACCCCTTGCCCAGTGCTATAAACTAGTTCTCTCTTTCTAACTATACAGCCACTGCTGCTCCACTAATCAGCTACTCCATTAAAAGATTCAGAGAGAGGAGGTCTCATCTTGTCTCACTGGAAAGGCAGAGATTATATCACATTTGTATTTCTAAGCCTCTTTGTTTGGCATAGAGTCATTCCAGAATTGTAGTCCAAGAAACAGCCTTTGACAGTATATCACAAAAGATTTAGGGCATGGTGCCATAGCCTATAGTACCAGCACTCAGGAGGCTGAGGCAGGGAGGAGCACAAATTTGAGGCCAGCCTGGAATACATATGGAGACCCTGTCTCAAAAAAACAAACAAACAAAAAAAAAAAACAAAAAAAAAAAGAAGAAGAAGAAGAATTGAAAGCAGGCCCAGGCTATCTGCACACCCATGCTCACAGCAGCATTATTCACAATAGGCAAAATGTGGAAGCAACTCAAGCGCCCAAGTGACCACTGACAGATGAATGGACGCATAAAATGTGTTATTTCATGCAACGGAGTATTTCTCAGCCTTAAAAAAGGAAAGGAATTCAGACACATATTACCACCTGGATGAACTTTCAAGACACAATGTCCCGTGAAATAAGGCAGTCACAAAAGGACGCATACTGTGTGACTCTGCTTACAGGTAAGAGTTTAATTCATTGCAACAGAAAGTGATTGTGAGGGGCAGGGGTGGGGAATAGGGTGCTAGTGTGTGATGGGGAAAGGGCTTCAGTTTTGCAAGGTGAATGTACGTAACGCCATTGACCTCCACACTTGAATATGGTTAAGATGATCAGTTTTCAGCTGTGTGTATTTTACCACTTGCTTTTAAAAAAGAAAAAAAAGGCCCTTGAATGCTGACTGTTGAATGGGGAGTAGGTGAATAATTTCCACTGCCCAGCTGGAGTCCTGCCTTGTCAACATTGTGCCGTTAGGAGAGATGCATGAGGTTCCCACTCCCCCAGCGCCCAGGGTCTTCACACTGAGAACCACACCTGAAACCCAGAGCCCGGCTGCCTACCTGGCCCAGCTGCGGGTCCTGCCTCTTCTCTCACCTCCACCCTTTCAACTTTGCATCCTAGCCTTCCTGCCTCAGGGTTCTGGTAGTTTCTGTGGGGGAAGCTCTGCCCTCACTAACTGGGGAATCTTCTCACAGGTCCTCCTCCCAGGAAGCTGGTCCTGTCCTCCCGCCCAGGCCACACCTACCCAGAGAGTCTCAGCTTGTTCTTGAATCTCATGCAGAGGTTGCCAGACGGCCCATTATGTCTGTAAAACAGCCTGGACTGTGCTAGAGGTTGGACCCTTGGGCCGGCCCCACCCCAAGCTCAGAGGTTGAAATCCCACCCGCAGGTGATGGTAGTAGGAGGCGGGGCCTTTGGTGGGAGATTAGGTCACAAGGGTGGAGTCCTCACAAATGGGGTTAGCGCCCTCCTAGAAAAGCCCTCAGGGAACTCCCTTGGCTTTTCTGCCCTGTGAGGGCACGGTGGGAAGGCGCCTCTGCAAAAACCAGGAGACAGACCTGCATTCTGCAAAAGATGCACCTCTGCTTTGACCGGGGACTCCGAACTATGGGAAACATTACTGCTGATTGGCAGCCGCCCGGGCTGTGTTGTTCTGCGGGCTACAACAGAAGGTGAGCTCGTCGGTGACGGGGATGGTGGCTGCCTTTACAAACTGCTGGGCACTTCACGGGCACCTAGATGCTTGCAGGGTGACTAAGCTGGACTTCACGTTGTCCTCACTGATCTCGACGGCTTCTGCCGTCGCTTTGGGGTTTTGGCAAGGGTTAAGACCCCAGGCAAGGGGCTGGGATTTACTCAGTTGGTAGAGCACTGCACTGCAGTCTCTGAGGTCCTGAGTTCAATTCCCAGCACCACAAAAATGGGAGAGGGGCCTGGCAATCCACTCCCAAGGCAATCCCGACACAGTCAGCCATTGAAAACCCTATGAGGGTCGCTATGAGTCGGATACTGACTCGATGGCACCTAACAACAACAAGAAGACCCCAGACATTGTAATTCCCTTGGGAAAGCCACTGGACGGCCCCACACGTAAAAGAGGAGGCAAAGTTCTGGCCATCAACAAGCTTTGCAAAAGGCAGCCGTAGGTCCTCGCTGTGCGTTCCATTGATAAGTATTTACAGAGACCCGTGGGCAGGGGCTAAGCAGCGTGGCCCTGCTCATTCACACGAATGTTGGTATTTTCCACAATGTCAGCTCTGGTCAGAGAGAAACTGTCCACAGAATACTAATGTGGTGCCAGTTAACTGCTACCTAGGTTGTCAGACTGAAGTCAAACGGGATCAAAGACCGTTGCTTTTCCATCCTTCTTAATCCTGCCAGCCAGGAACTGGGTTGGCATGGAGGAAGGGTGCGTTTTGCAACAACTTATTGTCATCCGCCTGCTGTGTCGTTGCCCTTTGATGCTGTTTTTCATGCTGCCCACCTCTGATTCCACTGGCCCCAGAAGCCTTCTGCGATTATCAAGTGCCCTGCTGGGAAGGTGCTCAGACTTTTCCTGTTCTTATCATCTGCTGCTGGATGAGGGGCGGAGAACTCTGTGTGTGTGTGTGTGTGTGTGTGTGTGTGTGTGTGTGAGAGAGAGAGAGAGAGAGAGAGAGAGAGAGAGAAAGAGGAGGGGGGAGAGGGAGAAAAATGGAGATAGACAGAAGGGGTGGCGTGGTCTTGAGTTTTGGAGAAGCACGCAGAGGTCTTTTCTGAGGTGATCTCTGAGCGGAGCTGCTAAAACACAACTCACCCTTTCTCACCTCCTGCCTGGTCTTGCGCTAAGTACCCACCTGCCTCCTTTTCATCTCTGGCTCAGGTGACAGGCTCCCTTCTCTTTGCCTGGGCAGGTGCAGGCAGAGGGAAAGCAAGAGGGAGATGGGCTTGCCCTGCCATACAGCTTTGTAACCTGCGAAGGGAATGGGTAGTGGAGGGATGGGGAATAAATCCATCTTGATGGTTCGATTGCTCGATTGAGAAAAATTAAACAGTGAAATGGCATTTATTTCCTACAAACTTAGAAACACTGAAGCAGTTACTAGCGGATGAGGGCGACATCGAATTTAAACGATAAAATTGGCCATCATTAGAAAGATAAGAGATTGCCTTTATACTGAACTCCTTGACACTTTTGCCCAAGGTATCTTTTCTGCATAACTTTATGTTATTTGGTATTTCAGATACTGTAGGATGTGCGCACGTACGGAAGGAGGTTTGGCGTAAGATGTGGCTCGGGCAATTCCGGCAGAAAATGGCTAGTGTGTGTCTCAGGGCAGAAATGATGGTGGCAATCGGTCAGGACAACCCCCTTCCTTCTGCAAAGAGTGAGATCTTTAAAACTAACTGAGCTACTAATATTACATGATATGCAACTGGGCAGGAATTGGCATCGGGTAGAAATACGCAGCCAGAAGTCCAGAAAACCCAGGGACGGAAGCCTGTGTGGAGATGGGTTCATTTTCCTTCTGTAACAGGAAGCCCAGAAACAGCTGTTTGCCAACACTGGGTGGCTCCAAGGGACACCGGTTCCTTCCACCTTCCCCTTCCTGTCCTGGGAAGGTGGTTTGTCTTATTTATTTATTTATTTTTTTTTTTTCAGTACTGGGGGTTGAACCCAGGGCCTTGAGCTTGCATGCTTTGCAAGTGCTGGACCACTGAGCTGCGCCCTCAGCCCATTTTTTACTTTTTTGAGACAGGGTCTCACTAAGTTACACAGACTGCCTCTGGTCTTGAACTTGTGATCCTCCTGCCTCTGCCTCCCGAGCCGCTGTGATTACAGGTGTGCGCCACTGCGCCCAGCTGGTGGTTTGTCATCTCGAGGTTGTTCTCTCGAGGGCTCCGGCGGGCTGCAGAGATCAGGCAACGCTGTTCAGGTGGGAGTGAGGAGAGGGGGATTGTGGCAGGGTAGCTGGGCTCTCCTGTCTTCAGAAAGCAAACGCTTCCCCACACACATCCCAGCAGCCACTGTCCAGGACTGAACACAGCCTGCACAGCCCCCGACTGTGAGGACAGAGGCGTAAGCAGAGGACTGTCTAGTGGGTGTCTACACCTGAGCTGTTGCCTAGCTCCAACACGGCCATCCTGAGCAGAACCAGGGTTTGTCAGCCAGGGAGAAGGGAGGATGGCGGTCGGATGAGGAACTGAGGGTTTTCCCACAAGTCCCCACCAGCCCCGTATACATTTTGCACAGAATGAGTATTTGAGTGTTTTAGATGTCACTCTTGGAATAAACCAATGACTGCAAACTGCAGTCATTTCCTCCAGAGAGGGTCTCTGAGACATCGCAAGGCAAAAGCTCATATGGCCTGCCCAGGGCGCCTGCCCTTAGTCCCTGGAGGTAAAGCCCGGAGCCTCCAGCTAAAGCCTGGCTGTGTAGTTGCATTCTCTTCCACTCTATACTTTTTGCCCATTTTGCCTCTGTGAACATTAAATGGAGAGGATGGGAAGAGCACACGGCGTTGACCACAGCGCCACCTGCTGTCCGGAGAGGTGCCTGCTTTAAACAGATCCTTGTTTGGGGTTATGCAACTGTCCGGCATTGCACCGATGCATGCCAGAAGCACGCATTTAAGGACCTTTCTGGGGAGCCCTGCCGACCTCAGGCCAACATTTGCTCTCCTGTTATTTAGTCCTGCAGTACTCACAGCATCCCGGGGTCACATTGTGAGAGACTGAGCTCCCCACCGAGCTCAGTACCGGCCGTGCGCCTGGACAAGCGCAAACCCTGAGCTCCTGCAAGCTCTGCGAAAGGAAGATCCAAGGTGCGGGCCACCTCCCTGATTCACACCTCCCTTTCCCACTCGCCCTGGCTCCTCCCCCGTCACCCTTCCTGAGAGGGAAGCAGTGTCCATTTCCAGTTGGGAGAGCAGGCAGAGTCAGGGTTGGAACTGGAATTGCGCAGCCAGCGAGCTCCTCTTTCAGATGAGAGGGAGCCAGGACCTTCCTCCTGAGGGGTGTCAGGGAGGGGTGTAAACTGCACGATTCCTGGACCACTGACAGCCCCCCGTCCACAGTGCGTGGGAGCCAGGGGCCTCAGGGCCCCAGCGGCTGGTGGACCTCGGCAGGACGCGGGCAGGGCAGGGGCTCTGCCACAGGGTGACTCCTCAGCGGCCACTGCTGGGCACAGAGCCACGACAATGAGGGCATGGGCGCAAGTCTCCTCTACCACCGTCCTTGTTTGTGGCCCAGGGGATGGAGGGTGGGTCTGACTTTGGTGGAAGAGGAACCTGAGTTGGAGCGAGTGGCCACGGGACGGACGGCAGGGAGAACTGGGACACTGGTCAGTACTGGCTTCCATCACTGGCCCTCATTCATTTATGGACGAAGCAGGAAAATTTCAAGGAGCAGGGAAAGCAAACCGTCCGGTCCTCTTCACCCATGGCTTCTGGCAACCCCGCACCTCCGGAGGCGGTTCTGACACGGGGTCTCCTCTGTCTTCCATAGTGGCTCCTTGTTGCCTGTCTGCAACAAGGACTGAGCTAGCAAATGCTCGTGTTTCCAAGGTAATTATGGCACTGGAAATTCTTCAGCTGACCAACTTAGAAGACTGTCACTATAAAATACTGAATTTTTATTCATCCAGTTTTAAGTATTATTATTATTATTATTATTATTATTATTATTTATTTTTTTGTGGTACTGGGGGTTGAACCCAGGGCCTCGCGCCTGCATGCTCTGCAAGTGCTGGACCACTGAGCTGCACCCTTAGCCCATTTTTTTACTTTTTGAGACAGGGTCTCGCTAAATTACACAGACTGCCTCTGGTCTCGAACTTGTGATCCTCCTGCCTCTGCCTCCCAAGCCACTGGGATTACAGGTGTGCACCACCGCGCCTGCCTACCAGTTTAAGTATTTATTGAGTGACTATCATGCTTCTGGTACTGAGGTTGATGTTTAGGACACAAAATGACCTAAAGCACAACATCAACTCTTAAGGACCTCATTAGCTGTTACAAAGTATACATTGTCATTCATTCATGCAACAGTAAGTTACTGAGTACCTACTATATGCTAGACTTTGAGGGGACAGGATATGAAGTATTTGCAGCCAACTGGACATGGTGATCTTCCTGCCATTAAGCCATTATGTCCCATAACGTTTGAATGTCTTGGCATGACATCCACCATGCCTCAAGGTGGGGCCCTTGCCTACTTCTCCTGCCTCTCTCCTGATGAGCCCCATAGACTTGATTTTAGCCCTTTGCCTATCAATTTCAAATCAAAATGTATGACAGTAAGTACTTTATTTCCAGGGACTCTTCCTTACAATGAATAAAACGAGGATATGATTAGCAAAAATAACTGGAATGCATAATGAGTAAAATTATCATGTAATTAGCAATGTGCATCATTTGAATGCAAAAACTACTCTCATAAGAAAAAATGTGTCATTGGCTAAGTAAGAAAAATTGGCATGTAACCACTAAACCAAAAAATTCAGTTGAAAATACAAAACAATGACAAGTAGAAAAAGCAATGTTAGGTACAATAATAGCACACATGTGATAAAGCACACACCAGTGCTTACACAACGGTACACTGCACATGGTGCAAAGAGTCTAGTCCTTGCCTCGATTTTACTTTTTGAACATCCAGTGCGTCTTCTTGAAGCTCCTTCAACAGGCAGCTGATCCCACTCTGATCGCGAGTTTTGCAGTGTCTGAAGGCTGCTTCTGCCTCTGTGTGTTCTACCTTACTGCTCTGTTTACCTGTGTCCCGATGGTAGTCAAAGGGTTAAAGTCCTTCAAACATGTGCTCTCATTTTTCTTTGTCTTTTCAAAAGCCCTTCTCGTTCGTCCTTGGATTTTAGGAGGACCATCCTGGTAGCAATGTGGAGAATGTATTAAAGTGGGGTGTGGGTCAGGTGGGGGTTATCACTGTTAACTTGGTAAGAAATGATGAGGTTAAAGGTCACTAAGCTACTTGTGGGCACAAGGGAGACTCAGGAAGGTACGTGGATAGATTTGAGGAGTGACTGCACGTGGGACTCAAGGGAGAAGATGGACGTCCACTGGCTCCCCGGTGTTGGACACCTTGGGAATGATGACCTTTACCCTAGGCAGGGGATCCCTCAGAAAAAGTACATTGGTGGGGAGCAATGCTGATGGGGAAAGGATGGGGGGCATGGGCAATGAGGTTAAATTTGTAAAAGCGATGTGAGGAATGGGGGCTCACGGCTGTAATCCCGGCACTTAGGACGCACAGGCAGGAGGAGCCGGAGTTCAAGGCCAGCCTGGGCTACACAGCGGGGTCCAGGCCAGCCGGAGCTGTGCAGTAACACCCTGCCTCAAAAAAGAAAAACAAAGATCTGTCAGAGTGGAGACAGAACGATGTCCTGAGTGATAGTCCAGTGAGGCGGTTGGAAGGACAGGTTCCGAGTCCTCCCCAGAGGACAGGTCTTAGGAGACAAACCTCCGCCAGACATACAGATTTTTTTCATCATTAGCACATGAATGCTAACCATTCAAATCTATAGTCTTATCGAAGTTACTCAGAAAAAAATTTACAGAGAAAAGAACGCAGATCTGAAAGTGAGACTCTAGAAACATCCACGTGAGCAGGTCAGGAAGAGACGGGGATTCTGGCGGAGATGGAGAAGAAACAGCTGGGGATGCAGGGAGAAGGAAGGCAAGAGGGAGCCAGAGGAGAGACACCAGGGAGGACAGGGGCTCAAGGAGGAAGAAAGATTCAAGAGTCAGCTTCAGAGGCGGAAGAGGGCAGCTTGAGTCACCGATCACGGCCCATCTTGGTGCATCAGAAAAGTGGTGGACGTGGGAAATATTCCCGCAGACAAGAGAGGGCCAACAGGTGGGGGCGACACCCCTTGTTCTGTGGCCAGGGAACCCAGCGCTGAGGCGGGTCAGGGTAGGAGGCTGGCTGGCTTTCACGGGCGCTGACCAGCCTCCAACGCCATGCGCTGCACTGGGCTGTGTTCTGTGGGCAACGGGGGTCAAACACACAGGCCAACTTTGGTGCTGCTTCTTGTATAAGTCACTTTTAAAAACTGATGGGGAGCCGGGCATGGTGGCGCACACCTGTAATCCCAGCGGTTTGGGAGGTGGAGGCAGGAGGATCGCAAGTTCAAGACCAGAGGCAGGCTGTGTAATTTAGCGAGACCCTGTCTCAAAAAGTAAAAAAATGGGCTGAGGGTGCAGCTCAGTGGTCCAGCACTTGCAGAGCATGCAGGCGCGAGGCCCTTGGTTCAATCCCCAGTACCGGGAAAAAAAAAAACAAAAAACAAAACCTGATGGGAAATTTTCACAGAATGGAATGCATAGATCACAAGGGTTAAAAGAGTTTTGACAAACGAAAAAATTGCATAGCCAACGCCTTGA
Organism: Pedetes capensis; assembly: GCA_007922755.1. NCBI lineage: Eukaryota > Metazoa > Chordata > Mammalia > Rodentia > Pedetidae > Pedetes > Pedetes capensis. The sequence continues at coordinate 94,576 of VMDO01002757.1, read as the reverse complement.
TCAAGATAAAACATTCCCATTACCCCAAAACCTTCCCTCCAGCCTGGTTCTAGTCAATCTAGTCAGTCTCCACTCCCTGTAAGCAACTGCTGTTCTGATTTGTATCCCACAGATTACTGTGGTCTTTTTTTTTTTTTTTTCCAGTACTAATGGGGCAGGGCTCATGCATGGTACACAAGTGGTCTGCCACTGTGCTGCCCCCTTGTGTCCATTTTTATTTTTCATTTTGAGACAAGGTCTTGCTAAATTGCACAGGCTGCCTGTGGCCTGGAACTTGTGATCCTCCTGCCTCAGCCTCCCCATTTTCTGGGAATTACAAGCATGCGCCAGGGCACTTGGCTTTACTTTGGTCTACTCTTTAATTTCAAGTAGATGGAGCCATAAGAATGTAAACTTTGCCTGGCTGCTTTTGTTTAACACGCTGTTGAGATTTATCCATGTTGTTGCACAGATTAGCAATTCATTCTCTACTTTGCTGATAGCATTTTTACGTCAAAATTCATTTATCCAGTCTACTGGTGGACATTTAGTTTGTAATAAGCTTTTGACTATAACAACTAATGTTGCCCAAAATAATCTTCTACTAGATTTGTTGTCAGCACGTGTTACCATTTATTTCAGACACAGAGCCAGTGGTGCACTTGCCAAACCATACGGTACATATATTTTAACTTTATAAGAAAGTTTTCCAAAGTAATTGTGCCATTTATGTGCCCACCAGTAATGTATGAGAGTTCCAGATGTTTCTTCCCTTGGCCCTTGCTCTTCGGTGTCTTCAATCTTTCAAATTTTTAGACATTCTTAGGAATGTGAAGTGGTATCTCGTTAGGGGTTTGACTTTCTGTGATAAGTAATGATATTGGACACCCTTACATGCGCTTACATTTACGGCTCTCTGTTAACTACTATTTGTTAACTACTCAAAACTTTTGGCCATTTATGTTTGATATATGTATATGTATATTTTGGCACATTAACAACAACACATAAATGGAAGACAAGCTATATTTACTATCATTCTGTTGTTGTTGTTGTTAGGTGCCGTCAGTCGGCATCCGACTCATAGCGACCCTCATAGGGTTTTCAATGGCTGGCTGTTTCAGGATTGCCGTGGGAGTGGATTGCCAGGCCCTTCTCCCATTTTTGCGGTGCTGGGAATTGAACTCGGGACCTCAGAGACTGCAGTGCAGTGCTCTACCAACTGAGCTAAATCCCAGCCCCTACTATCATTCTAAGTGGGTTTAAAATGGAATCGTTTATGCATTCTATCAATTCAAAATGGAATGACTGAACTATGGGAAAAGTTTTGCATATGTAATGTCAGACAATTTTAAATTTAAATAACTTTATCTTACCCATAATACTTATTATATGTCAAACTCTCTGAAGGTGGGATTGTGTTTTGTCCATTAACTAAGGGACGGCTCTTTATGGTTAGAAAGACAAAGAAAAGCCATGTTACCTACTCAATTAGTCCTAGGATTGAGTCAGAAATTTACAGAGTGAGAAAAGAATGCAGACCTGAAAGTGAGACTCTGTGTCCCGATGGTAGTCAAAGGGTTAAAGTCCCTCAAACGTGTCAGGTGCTCTCATTTTTCTTTGTCTTTTCAAAAGCTCTTCCCGTTTGTCCTTGAATTTTAGGACCATCCTGGTAGCAATGTGGAGTAGCAACTTCCTACCCGACCCCACTTTAATTCAAGCCGGCACTGTGCACGCTGAGGTGAGGGTTTCTATTTCTATATTTAACAGTAGATGCTGTCAACAATACAGAAAACACGCGCACATGCCCATTTGCACATGGGCGCGACCACATGCGTGGGATGTGAGGTACCCGAGAGCTTGGGTCCAAGCTGCGAGCAGTGGCACAGGAGCCCAGGTTTCCGCTGGCACAGGGGCCCAGCACCTCTCACCTCGGCGGTGCCTCTAAGCCACCCGTTTCCATCACTTATTTTCAATGCAGCGTCCAGAATCCACTCATGACCCACAGTGTCGGCGTCTCTGTGGATTGCGTGCACCTTTTTGAGACTAAGTGCCTAGGTGATGGCGAGGTGCACCTTCCACGTGCCCTTCTGGCCTAACACAGAGGCGTGTCTGACTGATTGGGGACTTGGGGCAGGCCAGTTTCCAACTAGAACTCCATGGAGTTGGCGTCAATACTGCATGCACGTCTAACCAGGGTCGCTTTCTTCCTAAAACACAGTAGTGGGAGGAGCCAGGCAGGATCTCGGCAACGCCAGCCTTAGGTGCCCAAGGCGTGCTGACCCTGGCGGGGACCTCCTTCCCGCGCACGCGCACGCACTTGCGCACGCCGCCCCGTGCACGCGCGCGCCGGCGCCCTCCTGGCAGCCGGGGCGCGGCGGCGCGCGCGTGGCCAATGGAGTGGGTGCTGGCGGAGGCGCTGCTCGCCCAGAGCCGGGACCCGCGGGCCCTGCTCGGGGCGCTGTGCCGCGGGGAGGCGTCTGCGGAGCGCGTGGAGGCGCTGCGCTTCCTGCTGCAGCGGCTGGAGGAGCAGGGCGCGGGCGCGGGCGCGCTCCCCGAGGCGGCGCGCGAGGTCGCCGCCGGCTTCCTGGTGCCGCTGCTGCGCGGGCGCCCGGGCGGCGCCGACCCTGGCCCCGGGCCCCCGCGGCCCCGCCGGCGCCTGCTGCTGGCGGCGGGTGCGGCGCTGCGCTCGTGCGCGCGGCTGGCCGGGAGCCCCGCGCTGGCGGCGCCGCTGGCCGAGGCGGCGCTGCGGGACCTGCAGGCGGCGCGGGCCGCCGAGGGCGCCGTGGAGGTGCTGGCGGCCGTCGGGCCCTGCCTGCGGCCGCGCGAGGACGTGGCGCTGCTGCAGCGCGTGGCGCGGGCCGCCGTGGCGCTGGCGCTGGGAGCGGACGGGCGCGCCGAGGACGCAGCGGCGCTGGCGGCCGCGCGGCTGCTGCCCGCGCTCGGCCGGGGCGGCGGGGAGGCGCTGCGGGCCGTGTGGGGCGCGCTGGCCGCGCCGGGGGTGCCCACGGGCCCCGGCCGCGTCGGGCCCGAGTTGCTGGTGCTGAGCGCGCTGGCTGAGAAGCTGCTGCCCGAGCCCGGCGCGCACGGCGACGTGGACCTCGACGCGCGGCGCTGCGGGCGCTTCTGGCGCACGGTGCAGGCGGGGCTGGGCCGCGCCGACGACGCCCTGACGCGCAAGCGCGCGCGCTACCTGCTGCAGAGGGCCGTGGAGGTGTCTGCAGAGCTGGGAGCCGACTGCGCCTGCGGCCCGCCGGACGCCAGCGGTACTGACTCTGCCCCAGCCCGACCCTGCTTGCTCCCTGGGAGGGGGGGGCCCTGCGCCCGAAAGCCAGCTCCTGAACTTGGCTATTCCAGATGGCACCCTTAGCCTCACAGCCCTGGAAGCGCCGCACTCGCTGCAGGCGGGTGCAGTGGGCCCAGAGCAGGCTGTGATGCACCCGAGGAAGCTCGAACCCACGCAGGATTTTTAAACACCCAGACTTGGGCCGTGTCTTGCTAAATCCAGTCTAGTAGGAAGGGGTGGCATCCACCAAATTGAAAGAAAAATTATGTACCTGTAGTCAGGTAAACGGATTGAGGCTTAGGTGTTAGAGTCAAGTACTTTTTAAAAAAAATTTCCTTTGATAATTCTCAGGAGCAGGATTTGCTAAGCATATTCCTTAAGCCGGCCTTTTTAGTTGTTTTTTTTTTTTTTTTTTTTTTTTTGTCATTGATTTAATAGAATGAGCCCAATTTAAAGTTTTAAGGGCATTTTCTGGCTGTGCTTTCTCCTACTTTATACAGAATGAGAGTAGATGAATCCCAGGCTGCATTCGGTTTGGCATGTTACTGTTGATTGGTTTATCCATTGACGTGCGTGAAAATATACTTCATTTATCTTAAATTCATTTCTGAATCATTAATTTCCAGAAGAGATTGACTCAAAATTGTCTCACTATGTAGAAAGTTTCTGCTTTTGCAGCTGTAGCTGACTACTCATTTATTTTAGGTAAAGGATTTTTGTTTGGCTGAAGTGAGATTGTTGTTAATTGTTGTTAGGTGCCATCGAGTCGGTATCTGACTCAGGTACCCTCACAGGGTTTTCAATGGCTGACCATTTTCAGGATTGCCTTGGGAGTGAGTTGCCAGGCCCCGCACCCGGGAGGCCAGGGAGACAGCCAGGGAGTGGACGACGAGGCCTGGCGCGTCCCCGGGTCTTCTAGAATGGGGAGCCCGCCCGCCATTGGCCTTCCAATCTTCATTAAAATGCTGTTTTTTAAAAAACTGCGCCGTGCTCTTTGTGCTCAGCGGCAGGAGGAGCAGCCTGGGCATCCTGGCTGGGAGAGACTTCCGGGTCTCTCTGATGGGCCCCCCTAAAGTTTGGAGTATTGTAGGCTACCCAGCATTTTCTTGTGGCAGTGATGCCTCCGGTGGCTTTCTGCAAACTAAATGAAAGGTACGACCGTATGTGTCTAAAAACTTGGATTTTGTCTTTGCCTTTGATCTCTGTGAGGCCAAGGGTGGGATTCTGGCTTGTAAACCATTTCTGTCCAATGTGGGTTTTTTTGGTTTTTTTTTTTGCGGTACTCGGAGTTGAACCCAGGGCCTCGCGCCTGCATGCTCTGCAAGTGCTGGACCACTGAGCTGCACCCTCAGCCCATTTTTTAACTTTTTTGAGACAGGGTCTCGCTAAGTTACATAGACTTACTCTGGTCTCGAACTTGCGATCCTCCTGCCTCTGCCTCCCAAGCCGCTGGGATGACAGGCATGCGCCACCGGCTTCCGTCCAATATTTTAAAGGCGCTGATCTGTTGTCTCAGAAGCTGGAGCTTCTATTGTTGCTGTGGAGAGGCTGCAAGGATCCAAATCCTTTTTGTTTCTGTACCTTCTGCTCCTCTTCCCTGAGGGGCCTAGGATTTGGGTCCCCTGCCCTCTGAAAGTGCTGGGATTTAGCTCAGTTGGTAGAGCACTGTGCTGCAGTTTCTGAGGACCCGAGTTCAATTTCCAGCACTGCAAAAATGGGAGAAGGGCCTGGCAACCCACTCCCAAGGCAATCCCGAAACAGTCAGCCGTTGAAAACCCTATGAGGGTCCCTATGAGTGGAATACCGACTTGACGGCACCTAACAACAACAACAACAAGCCCTCTGAAAGATTGCTGTTTGGGTACAGCTCTGTTTCTATCCTTGTGCCAGGCACCAGGTGCACCTGTTCAGTCTGGAAATCGTGTCCTTTGGTTCCGGGATATTTTCTGTGTTACTCAGTTGGTGGCCCCTCCTCTCCCCTCTCTTTCCTGTTCTCTTTTTGGATGTTGGCCTTCCTGGGCAGGTGTGTACAGCGTCTTTTCTCTCCTAAGGATTTCCTGGGATTTTATTTTTTTCTTGTCTTCCTGGATAATTTTTTTTTTTTATTTCCAGCACTTTCTTTGAGTTTCTCATTTCTTCTATCAAATTCTAATTCCCAGGAGATGTTGTTTGTTTTTGGAATGTCCTCTTTTAATAGCACCCTGTTCTTAAGTGACCCATGAACACAGCCTCCCAGGTTTATCCTGGCTTCTCACCTCTGCTTAATAGAAGTGACTTCTGCCAAATCCTTTGGTTTGGGCGATTTTTTTCAATACACATCAAACTGTTTTTCTTGGCCTAACCAGCATCACCTTAAAATTCCTTTTTCCTGAGTCAGCTTGGTTTCCCTGAGATTTTTTTCAGATTCTAAATTTTATTACTTTTTTCTGCTTCTATGTTTTTTCCAGTTTGCTGGGATATTACCCTTGAAAAATCCTTTGCCATTATAATGAGAGTTTTATAGAGATAATATAGTTTATATGTAAAAATCTGTTGTCACTCATTCTTAACCCAGAACTCTACAACAGTACTCTTTCTCTCCCCTTGGAGCACACATGCTCTCTCATGCACTCTCCCTCCCTCCCTCCCTCTTCCTCTCTGTCTGTCTGTCTCACTGAACCCAGGGCCTTGCACATGGTAGGCCAGTGCTCTCTCTCTGGCCTGTGCCTCTCGCCCCCCTGTTTGTTTTTCATTTTGAAACAGGGTCTAAGTCGCATAGGCTGCCTCTGGTCTCAAACTCACAATCCTGCCTCAGCCTCCCGAGTCACTGGGATTAAAGCTGTGCCGCAGGGCCAGGCTCACAACAGTCATCTTAATGAAAAGCAAGCCCTCTGCTTTTGAGTCTCTCCAGCTTCCCCTCTAGGCTTTGACCCAAGCTACCCCCAGTGATTAGAGAATCCAGTGTTTGGTAACAGAAGTGTTAAGAACTGCTGTCATGAAGAAAATTATGACATTTGTGAAAGGAAGAACTAATTTTCTTTTTGAAAACCTTGTTAGGCCCGAGTCTGTTTTGGTGGTCTGAGAAGAAAAAGGATGAGCTTCTGAAGTTTTGGGAAAATTATATTTTAATCATGGAAACTCTAGAAGGAAATCAGGTAAGTGTTTTCCTTTTTAGCAAATCCTACAGTAGATATGATCTTCAAAAATTTTCCAAACATTCATTGAAGCAGTGCAAAAAAGCCAACTTAGGTATAACATGGTAGAATCCGACGATCCTTTGTTTTCTGGCATAAATGGCATTTCAAATGGAATGTAACTTGGTTCAGGAAATTGAAGAATACTTCCAATTGACTCAAATGATCATTCAAAAAAAATGTAGTCTTAGCTGGGTGCACTGGCACACACCTGTAACCCCAGCAACTCAGAGGCAGAGGCTGGAGGATCTCGAGTTCGAAACCGGAGGCCGCCTGTATAACTTAATGAGACCTTGTCTCAATAAAAGGAAAATACGGGCTGAGGTGTGGCTCACCTCACGCAAAAGCATGCATGAGTTGCTGGGTTCAGCGCCCCCTCCTCAGTAACACACACACACACACACACACACACACACACACACACACACACACACGGTCTTATTTAATCTTCCCCTGGGCATTCTCAAGCTTTAACGCTTGTCAGAATTACCCAGATGGCCGTTATAAATTGCTGGCGCCACCCGCATACTCTCTGACTCGGTAGGTCTGGGATAGGGCTTGAGGATTTGAACTTGGGATGCAATCCCAGGGTGCTTATACTGCTGCCTGTCATACATCGCAAGCCACTGAGGGGCCGACTGTCTGTGGAGTCTTGGTGAGGGCCAGGCCTCGTGGGCACCAAGCCCTGATCGTGGACTGACGTAGAGAATTCCTCACGTGCTACATATGGGGGGTTGCAGGATGGAGAGTAAAAAGCGTTCTAAAGTCAAGTAAACTTTTAGGCTTTCTGTGCTCAGTAGACCCACAGCCCTTCATTATTGATTTTAGAAACTCAGATTTATGCATATTTTGACCCATGTGTAAATCGGGTCTAGCAAAGGTGCTCCCAGCCTGGTCTAAGGGACGTGGATGTGGAACTCTAAATTGGATCTACTTCTCAGTGTAGACAGTTTCAGTGACTGAGACAATGCTCCGGTTTTTCCTGTTTTAATGTATCAATCTTACCAGCTCTGCCTATTGCCAGGTCAGTGGAAGATTACGTGGCATGGTTTAGGGTGGTCACTGTGCAGATGTGCACCTTGCGAGGTCTGTGTGCTAGGCTGTGCCCTCTGGCTTTGCCAGGCGTAGTCGTACATGCCTGAGTCATGCTGTGATTCACAACCAGGAAGAATCAGGCTCCTTACACACTTTTTTTTTTTTTTTTTTAACATGAGGGTAAAAACAGCAGGGCGGCTATTATGTAACTAGCTGAATATATTCTTGAGTTTTTAAAGGTGTATTTTCATTTCATATGATTTTTTGCTCTTTTTTTAGATACATGTTATAAAGCCAGTCTTACCAAAGCTAAACAATCTGTTTGAGTATGCAGTGTCAGCGGAGAATGGTAATGAATACTTTCTTTTTGCTTTTTTAAAAATAACATTTATATTCTGCCCCCTACTCCCCCAACCCCCCCCCCCCGATTTTGTAAATAATCCTTGTTCATTGTAGAGAATTTGGAGAAACAGTTGTATTGTGAGGAGGAAAACAGCGTTATCTTGTAATGCTGTCACCAGCCATATTGGCGATTAACATTGCAGATGTGCCCCTTCTGGATACATTGTCTCCAGGTTCATCACAGTTAGCTGTGTTGCAAGCTAAGGCCTCTGATATTTCCTCTGTAGATATCTCAGTGTGTGTCCTTAAAAGATAAGGACTCTTCACTAATGCTTCAGTGACAGTATATGCTATGTTTTTAAATAGCGGCTCTGAAATGAATATATATTTTTAACTGCTTGCCACTCTTATTTTCTGAATAGATCTTTTTTTATATGTTGTTGTTGTTAGGTGCCGTCGAGTTGGGTCCCACTCATAGCAACCCTATGTATAGCAGAATGAAACACTCCCCTGCACTGTGCCGTGCCTGGCACTATGCCAGTGCTTCTTTGCTATTCATAGGGTTTTCGATCGATGGCTGATTGTTTTGGGATTGTTTAGGGAGCAGGCTGCCAGGTCCTTCTCCCATTTTTGTGGTGTTGGGGATCAAACACAGGGTCTTAGTAAAGAGCAGCACTCTGCGAACTAAGTTACCCCCCAGTCTTTTTATATATAAAGATACGTATATATTTTATTTGTTAGATTTACTTTTTGGGGAGATTTCTGTTCTTGTTATGTATCTTGGCCTCCTTAAGACGTGAAGATTCCAGAGTATCATTTTAGATGTTTTTGAAGCCCTCGATCCCTGTGGTATTGTTGTTGTTGTTGTTAGGTGCCGTCGAGTCGGTATCTGACTCATAGCGACCCTCTGTACAACAGGGGAAACACTATTATCAGTGCTTCTCTGCCGTTCATAGGGTTTTCAATGGCAGATTGATTTTTGGGAGGGGGTTGCCAGGTCCTTCTCCCAAGCCTACAGCTTCTGGTGTTCCCAGGCGGTCTCCCATCCAGG
>VMDO01002757.1:25616-85610 GCA_007922755.1 Pedetes capensis | reverse complement strand
CCTGTGGTATTAGGAGAGCATTTAAGAAGAAATACAACGAAGCTGGAGCATCGTAAGATTATTTTGTGAAGTTAAGTTTAGATCAGTGAAACAGCTGACTGCGGGCCAGCAGTGTTTTGTATTCACAGGAATGATAAAATGCTGCATTATGGTGTGTACACAGGAGGATTAACTTAGGTAAATGGGTTTTTGTGCCTGCCCTAGATAATTACAACTTTAATAGTTTGACCTCTGAGGAATTGAGCTTTATTCAGCTGATTGCAGTAGCTGTTTTCTGATACACTGGGATTTTTCACAGACCATAAGCATCTCTAGTCTCACCTGGGGCTAGCATTTAATTGGATCCTCTTGTGATTCACTTGTGCACTTTCTATTAAAATGATGTTCTTATTACCACATTTTGCCCACAGCTCTTGGAAAACCAAATCAAGTAGCAGTGACTGGCTTTGAAAAATTGTTGTTGCTGTAGAGTTGAATAAGCATGTTGGGTTAAATTACGAATAATAGACGAATTTATCTATAGAATGTCATAAGTTAAAAATACTAAACGTTGCTGGGCGCAGTGGTGCACGCCTATAATCCTAGTGACTTGGGAGGCAGAGGCAGGAGGATCGCAGGTTCAAGGCCAGAGGCAGCCTGCATGACTTAGCCAGACCTTGCCTCAGGATAAAAAGTAAAAAGAGGGCTGAAACTGCAGCTCAGTGGTAGAGCTGAGGCAAAGTATGCACAGGGCTCTGGATTCAGGCTCCTAGTACCCTGCCCCCCCCCCCCCCCAAGGTAAATATTTTTTTCTAATAGAATTAAAGGATATTTTAGAAGTTGGAAAAAAATCTCTAAGGTGCACATTTATTCCATCTTTTATTTGCTCACTCGATTACCTATTCATCTAATACATATTTACTTGTTGTTAGGTGCTGTTGAGTCGGGTCTGACTCCTGGCAACCCAATGTATGATGGAACGAAATATTCCCCGATTCTATGCCAGGCACATGATCCTTTTTATGTTTGAGCCCATTATTGCAGCCACTGTGTCAATCCACCTGGTTGAGGGTCTTCTTTTTGTTGTTGTTGTTGTTGTTGTTGTTGTTGACCTGCCACTTTCCCAAACATTATTTCCTTCTCCAGAGATTGGTCCCTTCTGACTACATGTCCAAAATATATCAGATGCAGTCTAGCCATCCTTGCTTCCAGGGAGCACTCTGGTTGCACTTCTTCTAGGGCGGATCTCTCGTTTTTTTTTTGGCGGTCCAGATGTTCCTTGATGTCTGGTGTATGCTGAGCACTGGGGCTGAAGTAGGAAGACAGATGCAGTATTTTTTCACTTGAGTTCTGTCTGTTCTGCTTGAAAAAAATTACTTTTGATTACAAGTTCTATGGAGGGAACAGACGAAGTGCTGAAGTGGAGTGTTGCTGAGGGAGGAGGTAGGCCTGTCTGTCTGGGGGTGATGTGTGAGCTCAGACCAAGGAGGCAGTGGGAGCTGTGAGGCCAGAACTACCCTGTGGGGCAGACAGAGGACCTGTGCAGGTAGGGGAAGGGGGCTTGCAGAGGACGGCAGGTGTGGAGAGGTCGTCAGGGTCAGTCGGTGTCTCCTTCAGACTTTATTCTAAGCGCTAAGAGTGGTGGAATGGCAGAAGGATGTGGCAATCCACTCCTGAAAACAGTCCCAAAACAATCAGCCCTTGTAAACCCTCGGAGGGTGGCTATGAGTCGGACACGACTCCTCGGCACCTAACGGCAGCAAGAGCCATGGAAGGCTGCTCGAGGGCTTTAAGCAGAGCACTGGGGCAGTTTTAGGTTTCTGTATGAAAATAGCTAAAGTAGGGTGAGGAAAGAATTGGTTGAAATCAACCCAGATCTCATGTTGCCATCTGCATGGCTGGGCTAATACTTTATTGTTGTAGACTGTAGCAGCTGTAATATTCATTTGCAGTTTTTAAAAAGGAAACTGGCTGAATATGGAATGCTGCATACCGAAATTATTTTGGTTCAGTAAGCTGGGGTTTAGTTCAGTTGGTAGAGCCCCTGCTCCACACACTCTGAGGCCCTATGTTTGACACCCAGCACTGCAAAAACGGGAGAAGGACCTGGCTGCACACTCCTGAAACAATCAGCCATTGAAAACCCTATGAATAGCACAGAAGCACTGACATAGTGCCAGGCATGGCACAGTGTCGAAGAGTGTTTCATTCTCTTGTACATCAGGTTGCTATGAGTCATACCCGACTCGACAGCACCTAACAACAACAACAACAACAACAGCAAAGCACCCTTGGATGTGATTAAAAACAAACTCTCTTTTGTCATGTTCTAATGAGGTTAATATGTTTGTCTGTACACATATTTATTTTGCTGTTGTTAGGTGCCGTCGAGTTGTGTCCATATTTATTTATATGTAATCTACCCCAGACACATGAGAGTAAGCACTGAATGTCAGCATTAGGTGTTTCTTTCCACAGACCGTTGGCTCTTTCACCCCTCCTGGCACGTGTGTATTTACAAAAGAATGTTTGAAAGTGAAAACAAAATCCTGACCAAAGAGGGTGTCCTCCATTTCCTGGAGCTCTATGAGACGAAGCCTCTTCCATTTTCATCAGAACTCTCTGAGGTAAGGGCAGCCTGTCTCCTACTTTGCTCCTTTGTCAAAAGACGGCGGTAAAGGCATTTACTGTATTACATGTGATCATCCAAAAGGCATACCAGGACTCTGTCAGCAGGCGACACTCCGTAGACAAGTGTATAGCAAGTCCTGCTTCTCCAGATGCAGCTCTGCTGTTTAGAAAAGGCTCTGCCATTTGCTGACCGCTGGATAGTGGGCTGCCCTGCATTGTGGCCGTGATGGAAAATGGGTCTCTGCTATCTTTTTTTTTTTTTTTTTTTGGCGGGGGTACTGGGGATTGAACCCAGGGCCTCACGCCTGCATGCTCTGTAAGTGCTGGACCACCACTGAGCTGCACCCCCAGCCCATTTTTTCACATTTTGAGACAGGGTCTTGATAAGCTACACAGACTGCCTCTGGTCTCGAACTTGCAATCCTCCTGCCTCCGCCTCCTGAGCCACTGGGATGACAGGCGTGCGCCACCACGCCTGGCTCTTCTGTTATCCTCTTGTGGACCGGCTCCATGCAGAATTTGAACACTTGCGCTATAGCTCTCAGTTAATGCTGTTCCCGCAGCTGTTCTTTATTTAGAGATGTGGCTGAGCTGGACAGCACTACTCCCCTCTGCTGTCTCGGCTCCATTGTTAGAAGCTGTGCTTCCAGTTGTCAGGAGCCGCACCGGGTAGGGAGACCATGAGAACTCCAGCTTAGGCTGCAGCCCCTGTGACTCACACCTCAAGTCTGTGGGTCCATAACCACGTTTCATTTAGAGGGAACGGATGTCCGTTTTTCTGGTTGTCTGAACACAGCTGCAGCATTTGAGATGCATCGTTTTCTACATTTTCCTCTCCTACCTGCACTTCACGTAAGCTAGCTGTTTTTTCCACCAGTGTCTAGGAATATTTTCGGAATATAAATTTTCCCCTTCATCTTCTAGGTATAGGGGCTTCAGTTTTTCTTGAAGATCTTCTTGTTTTCCCTGTTCCTACCTGTATTGCCCAGTGTGCTCTCTGGGTTCCTTTCTTCTTCCCTGACCCACCACATGGATTTGCTTCTTGGTGTCAGTAGATTGTGAATAGGTGGGAAAATTCTGTCCTTCCTTTGTTCCTCTGGTAGAGCTGAGGTGCCCACTGGGACACTAGGGTGCCATGTGAGCCAGCGGCTTTGCTTATCACAGCCCTCCTGCGGCCCTGCGTAGTTTGCAGCATGGGTGAGCTCACTTTTCACAATTGCAGTTATGACTTAATGTCAAGTATGTGTCTTTTTTTTCCTTTTAGTTTATTATTGGACCACTAATGGATGCACTTTCTGAGAGCTCTCTGTATAGCAGGTAAACGTGTTTTCTGTTACTTAGCAGCACACGGCTCTGTGTATTGGGTATATACATTTGATGTTGTTAACTGTGACTAGATTGTTTAATGCATGTAGTTATCTGAGTGCCCAACAGGAAGTCACCTTTTTGCACTTGTGTAGTGCTTTTTTTTTTTTTTTTGGCGGTACTGAGGGTTGGACCCAGGGCCTCACGCTTGCATGCTTTGCAAGTGCTGGACCACTGAGCTGCACCCTCAGCCCATTTTTTTACTTTTTGAGACAGGGTCTCACTAAGTCACACAGACTGCCCCTGGTCTTGAACTTGCGATCCTCCTGCCTCCGCCTCCCGAGCTGCTTGGATGACAGGCGTGCGCCACCGCACCCGGCTCATGTAGTGCTTTTTATGTTCGTTATTCTTCTTGACGTCTGTTATTTATAGCGTAGGTTCCTCTTGTTTGATTGTTCCCTGTCAGACGTCTGGACGCCTCGTTCCTGGGCCGTTGGAAACTGTGTCTTCCGGAGCTCTCTTCCCTCTGCTCCTGCTTTCTACACCGTTGGGAATTGTAATGGTGTTACCCAACACTTGAGAGTTTTTACTGTTGTTTTGTGAGACGAGGTCTTGTTCTGTAGCCCAGGTTGGTCTGGAACTCACAATGTAGCCCACGTTGGCCTCCAACTGGTGTTCCTCCTGCCTCGGCCTCCCAAGTGCTGGGATTCCAGGCATGCACCACCATGCCTGGGTCTCATTTTTCTTTTTTTGCGGTACTAGGGGTTGAACCCAGGGCCTCGCGCTTGCATGCTTTGCAAGTGCTGGACCACTGAGCTGCACCCCAGCCCTTTTTTTTTTTTTTACTTTTTGAGACAGGGTCTCGCTAAATTACGCAGACTTCCTCTGGCCTCGAACGTGCAATCCTCCTGACTCTGCCTCCCAAGCTACTGGAATTACAGGTGTGCACCACTGCGCCCAGCTGGGTCTCATTTTTCTTTTAACTTTTTATTTTCATTTAGTCTCACAGTGATAGAAAAGCCCTGGGAATAACAAAGGATTCACATTTGTCTTTCTTGCGTGTTCACCAAATGTTAATGTTTTACGTCTACGTAATCATTGCCTTTTTCTCTGCTTGTCTGCGTGTACATGCGCGTGTACAGACATCTTTCTTAGCTCTGTCTGCTGACCATACCCATCTATGTCTGTCTGTCTGTCTGCTTCTTTCTTTCTTTCTTTCTTTCTTTTTTTCCCTGATACTTGGGGGTTGAACCCAGGGCCTCCCACATACTTTGCCAGTGCTCTACCACTGGGCTGCACCCCCAGCCCACTCCTTATTTTTGTATCTCGAGACAAGGTCTCTCTAAATTATGCAGGCTGCCTCTGGGCTCGAACCTGCCCTCTTCCTGCCTCCACCTCCCGAGTTGCTGGGATTACAAGTGTGAGCCACTGCACCCGGTAACATCTGTTTCAGTGTTTGTTTGTCCACCTGTCTGTCCATCCACCCATCCATCCATCTATCCGTATTAGAGGCCTGAGTTCCCACCAGTGTATCTGATTTCAGTCAGGTACCACAGGGCTCACCTTTCTGGATGTGCCTGTGGCTGCCGAGATTCACGAGCTGTCTGCTTATTTGCGATTTTCCCATTTTGGAACAGTTAGCAGTGAGACGTTGTCAGTGTTGTGCCTTGGCCTCACTTTGAGAATTATCGGCACTCTTCTCCCTTCCGGTTTCCCCTGCTTTTAAAACTACCTTGTCTCTCTAGTATTAACTAACTAACTTTATATCTGTAAATCTTCCGTTTGTTGTGCCTCTAAACAGAAAAATCTCCCCCACGCCTATTTCTTTTAAAAATGTTTAATGTCTGGGCCAAGTGATAGTGTTCATTTCTAACATCTGTTTAACACATACCAAAAGAGCGCAGCAGAGCTGATTTGCCAGTGAGTGTTGGCCTTCAAATGACTCATCCCGGTTGAATAGTGTTCCAGAGCCCTAGGACAGCTGGGGGAGGACAGAGCCAGGGAGGAGTGGCCGTGCTTTCTGAGGAGTTGATACACCCGTGTATTATGAAATGCACTCTAGCGCACTTGGTTAGCAGGAATGTTCCTGGCAGAGGCACAGAACAGAAAAACACGGCTTTAATAGATGTTAGCAGTTAAATGTGCTTGCAAGAGTAGTTTACTACCAATAGATGTCTTTGGGATGAATGTTCTCTCTTTTATTTTGGACCAAAAGATTTAAAGTCATTGAATTATATGTTGGAAACAATAAAATATAATTTGAAATGACCATTTTAAGCTGTTATGTTTTTATGATACCATTTAATAGGATTCATAAGTGTGGGAGAGTGAAGGAAAGTGTCACCGTATGGCTCCCAGCCCTCCCTCAGGTCAGAGGCTGGGACTCATGTCATCGTCCTCCAGGGGCCTGAGGTTTCTATGACTAGAGGGATTCACAGAATCTTATTGAAAAATAAAGTGCAGGTTCAGGGAAAGACGACCGTGGATCATTTTCTTGCCGAGAGGTGGGGGCTGTGGTCCACTTAGGCTAGTTTCAGCATTTTCATTTGTAAATAGATTTTAAATACTTTTTTTTTGTTTCCTTTTGTCTGTAGGTCCCCAGGCCAGCTGGTAGGAACTGGTTCTCCATTGGGATTAAAATTGCAGAAGTTTTTAGTCACTTATGTTTCCCTTCTACCGGAAGAAATAAAGAGTATGTGTCAGTGAAGGGGTTTTTAACCAGCTTTCTTTAACATGTGCCGTATACTATGTGAAGCGCCATCATCTGACTGTTTTGATGCAGGTTTGCTGCCTCTGCCCCTCTCCTCAGAGCCACCCTGGTGTCCCTCGTAAGAGCGTTTGCCCGGGTCTGCCCACATGGAATTGCGGCTGGGCAGGAGGATCCGGTGGCTGTCTTTTCCAGTTGTCTACTTTGGTGTTCAGGCATTAGTAAACAAGAGCAAACAAAGAGTGCAGTTTTAGGAAAGAGCGGTAGACAGTATACCCACTGTAGCCCCTGTCCTGTTGTAGATGTTAGAAAGGCAGAAAGAAAAAGGCATTTGTTTGTACCAGACGCTGGACCCCAGAACCAGCCGCTTCTCCCCCTCAGGTGTATTTTCCTCCCTGACCAGGTGAGTTCCTGAGCAGCGGGCAGCAACAGGGTGACTTTGCTTGCTGAGCGGCGGCAGAACTCCCTGTGCTCTGTAAGCCTTTGTTTCCCTCCTGCCTTTGGCCCCGAGCGTGGAGTCCTTTTCTCTTTAGTGTTTAGTTTGCAGTAGGGTGGCAAGATGATGAACGGTAGTATCTATTCAGAAGTCAGGAAAATGGAAAATCTGGTCTGTGTCTCATGGCTTTATAGAAAGGCGATCCTTTTGGTTGCTTTTTGTTTTAGGTAGTGGAGAAAGCAATTTAACTGTGAAAGCCTTTTTTTAAAATCTGTAAGCCTCTGGGCTCCAGCTGCAGGGGGATTAATGAGGCCACACGGGCAGCCCGTCAGGACACTGAGTGTGGTGGCCGGCATCTCCTAGGACTTGCCTGCCTGGTGTTGGTGGCGCAGGGCCTGGCATAGCCCCCACAGTAAATGTAGGAATGAGCATTGAGTGGACTTGGCTGTTTCTTCCCTTATGTTGTGAGTGAGGGTCGGGCACAGGCGAGGCTGGCTGGCCTTGATCAGTGTGCACAGAAGCGAGCCATTGCAATGCTTACGGCTCCTCTGTCGCGGTTTTCTTCAGCCACCGACTTCCCTACGATATTCTCGGGTGGATTTCGATTGGTCCTGGTTACTTTGGAAGTTACAGAACACACGTAACATCTGGTTAGGAGTTTCTGAGAGTCCTTCTTAAGTGACGATCGGAGGAAGCAGATGTTTGCGCTGTGTGGCCCGAGGGTCCTTCACAAGCCACAAGCTAGCTGAGAAGACAGAAGGGGGCCCCTTCCCTCTGTGTCTCAGAATAGAAATGCCAGCCCCTCTGATGAGGTTGGGGAGGCCAGGTACAGCCGTGGAGAAAGGTGTGGTTACTGAACGCGGAGACCGGAGGCCGACCGCATTGATGTTCCGCTCTCAACTCCTTAACGTCTCCTGACAGCTTCTCCCAGCTAAACTTCCATTAAAGAGAGAGAATACACCTGCAGGGTTCTCACGCTGTCCATAAGACAGGGGGACCCAGACCTTACTATGCAAGAGTGGTAGTGAAATAACACACTTTCCGCACTTTTATTGAAATTGAATTTCCATCCTGTGAAAGTCGCTCTTTCAAACTGCTCGGCGGCGTTTAGTATCTTCCCAGATGAGTGGTTGTCATTAGTACCTGATTCTAGAATATTCTCATTGTCCCCAGAAGGAAGGCCCCTGCCCATGACAGTCATTCCCTACTCTCCTCTTTCCCTGTCTGCCAGCAGCCTCGAATCACTTTCTGTTTCCATGGATTTGGGGATTTTAAGCCCTGCATATACAACATGTGGCCTTCTTGGTCTGAATTTTTTGTGCTTCGAGGTGTTTTCAGGGTTCATCCATGTTGTGACGTGGATCAGGATTTCACTTTTTGTGGTTGAATAATTCTCCACTGTGTGGACAGTCCATGTTTTGTTTACCCATCCATCGGCTGCAAGCTATTGTTCCCACTTTTTTTGTCCTTTTTAGTGGTACTGGGGTTGAACCCAGGGCCTCACACACACTTTTGCAAGTAAAAGTGCTCTACCACTGAGCTGCACCACAGCCCGTTTTTTACTTTTTGAGACATGGTCAGGATGCCTCTGGCCTCGAACTTGCCGTCCTCCTGCCTCTGCCTCCCAAGTAGTTGGGATTACAGGTGTGCGCCACCATGCCTGGCCTCTGTTCCCACTTTTGACTGCTATGAATTATGCTTCCGTGAATGTTAACATAAAAGTTTTTGTATGAGCACGTTTTCAGTTCTTTTGGGTATATGCCTAGTAGTAGAGTTACTGGGTCTCTGTTAATTTTGGGGGAGCCTCCGTCCTGCACCACTGTACACCATCAGCAGTGTGAGGATTGTGATTTCTGTACGTGCTTCCCAGAAGTTGTCTGTCCTGACCATAGCCAGCCTAAGGGGTGTGAAGTGATGACTCATGGGGTTTGGATTTGTGTTTATTTCCCTAACGATGTTGGGCATCTTTCTGTGGCTGGTTGACAATGACAATATTTGGAAACTTTTTTTCAGGTGGTTTCTTGCTACAGTTTATTCAGAGGATGACAGACAGACACTGGTGTGCTGTGCCCATTTTGTTTCTGTCTAAAGCCTTGGCCAATGTCCCCAGATGTAAGGCCCTTGGCGTAGAAGGGCTTCTCGCTCTCAGGTAATCCCCTCTGCGTGTGTTCACAGTCACCTGCCAGGACCTTGTGCCAATGTGTTTTGTGTTTCCCTTTAATCTGCAGTGAGTGGTTTTAGTTAAGATCATTCTGTGTAAGAAAAAGAAATGAACGAGAAGGTTTAACTCGTGTAGTTGAACTTCGTTTTATGAACTTCTGATTTAAATATGCGCTTGGATCACTTACTGCATTGATCAGTAGAAAACTACAGATAAAGTATCAAATGATAATATTGATTAGAAATTGTTTCCCAAAACATAAAATTCCTTAGAGGTATCTCCGCCTATAGTTTGTGTATTTCCGGGTGCTGGGAATGTGAGCCAGGCAGGGTCTCACCCCCGGTAGCCAGGTGGTTTGCCACTGCGCCACATGCTCAGCCCCAGAGGTTCACTTTTAGGAGAGACTTGCTTCATGTTAAACTGAACTCTGCTAGACGCCATATTGGAAAGCAGTGGCTTTGCAGATCTGCCCACGGTGCCTTTGTGCGTCAGTAAGTGCGAGTTACCAGGATTGTCTCCAAGGTGCTGGACGTGTGTCTTTGTGTTTCCGTGTCAGGGATGTCGTCCAGCGCACGATGATGACACACCAGATCCTGCTGCGGGGGGCGGCGCAGTGCTTCCTTCTTCAGACGGCCATGCGCCTGGTGGATGTGGTAAATTGACCTCTGGATTCTCCCATCTGCGAGACTTCCTTTGTGAGCCGTTGCTCTCGTTGCTGATAAGACTCAAGGAGCTGCTGGTAGTGGAGACAGGCCTGTGGACAGAGAGAGGGCGGGTCTCCGTGCTGGACAAGACACGCTAGGAACAATGACCGAGTTTCTGTTGTTGGGTGCCATCAAGCCAGGTCTAACTCATAGAGACCCTCAGCACAGCAGAACGAAACTCTCCCTGACACGGTGCCACACACGCAGTCTTTTTATGTTGGAGCCCAATGTTGCAGGGTTGTGAAAATGCGTGGGCCTGGGGAACGTGGGTTCGTCCTGGTAACAGTCATACCCTCCTGGGTGACAGGAGCGGCCTGCTGTGTGGAAGGTGTATGAGCACCCACTCTCCACTGGGAGTCGGGAACGTCTGTGTGTGTGAGGCCGAGGCTGCCAGCAGGATCAGGTCCCCAGACAGACCCTGGCGCCCATCTCCACCCGGCCTCCCCAGGAGCCGAGTTTCACTTGCTCTGTGACAGCTCGCCATGGGGACGAGAGATGGGGATTAGCCTGTCCTGGGCGTTTCCAGCTTGGGGGCACTCATTTTCTGGCGCTCCATTTGACAGTGCCTCTCTGCTAGTCATAGGGTTTTCAATGGCTAATTGTTTCCAGGGGGTTGGTGTCACCTCAGTTGGTAGAGCACTACTCTGCACTTTCTGAGGACCTGGGTTCGATCCCCAGCACTGCAAAAATGGGAGAAGGATAGCCAGTTCTAACTCGCCATGGGGACGAGAGATGGGGATTAGCCTGTCCTGGGTGACCTGCCAGCAGAAGAGTGCCTGCCTGGCCTCCCCAGCCTCCTCCCCCTCTTCTAGGACAGAGGCTGACAAACGCCTCCACCAGGAGCACATGCCGTGTGGAGGGCTGGGTGGCAACGTGATCTAGGCCTCGGGAGTCAGGCGGTTCTGGGTTCTAAACTCTCCTGGGCACCCTGAAGCTGCCTTGGACAGATGATGAATGGATGGATGTGCCGTGTTCCAGCTGGACTATGTTCATGAGGGGCTGTGAGCAGTCTTCAGAGCCCCGCCCGGAGCACAGAGTCTCAGTTCCAGACACAAAACCTTCAGGGAATAGGAGACCTACGTGGTTTTCTTTAGTTGGGGGGCCGTTTTGGTGTTTTGAAAAGAATCACTTTTTGATTGAGAGTTATTTCTTTAAATAGAATGATATCTTTAAAAAAAAAGATTGTAATCTTTTCTCTAAGATAGTAACCTCATTTTCAAAGAAAATATAATAATCCTAGCACTGGGGAGCATGAGGCAGGAGGATTGCAAATTTGAGGCCAGCCTGGGCTACAGTGAGACCCTGTCTCAAACCCCCAAAACATGTATCTTTTAAAGGTGGACTCATGTTTTCTTTTTGAAATACAGTTTTATTTCATTTTAGGTAGTGGTGGTATACTTTAGTTGACTTGATTGTTTTCACAGTGATATTTTATTCAATTAAAAATTTTAAACTGCATTCTCTTTTTAACCTCCCTGCTTAGGAGAAAGTGTCCCTTTCTGACGTCTCCACTTTTCTCATGTCTCTGAGACAAGAGGAGTCCATAGGACGAGGAACCACGCTGTGGACAGAGGTGAGATGGAAAATGCCCTTCTCCTTGTGTAATCCCAGCACTCAGGAGGCGGAGGCAGGAGCGCTGCCTCACGTTCAAGGCCAGCCTGGACTGCATCGCGAGTTCCAGGCCAGCCAGGGCTACAGAGCTCTGTAGCTAGACCTTGTCTCAAAAAAGAAAAAAAAAAGGAAATTCCTCAAAAACTTCATTTAAAATCCTTTTCTAGTTGAGTTCCTCTCTGACTTTTGATGTAAACTGTAACAATTGTTCTTCCAGCAGAGATTTTGGAATGCCATGTTTGCTTTGAGTGGGCTTAACTCGTGCTACTGAGACTCTCGTTGGTGATAAGAAAGGCACTGTGGGTAGTGGAGACAGGCCTGTGGACCAAGAGAGGGCGAGTCTCTGTTCTGGACAAGATACACCAGTAATAATGACCGTGTTTTTGTCGTTGGGTGCTGTCGAGCCAGTTCTAACTCATAAAGACCCTCAACACAGCAGAACGAAACTCTCCCCGACACAGTGCCACACACACGATCTTTTTAATGTTGGAGCCCAATGTGTTTCTTCCTATTTTGAGTCATACCACATCAGCAAAGGGAGGTCCCGGGGGCTTTACTCCATTCCCATCACTAAGGTGGACTCTACATGGAGGAGGCAACTCTTCCCCAGTCATTTTTTGAATGTTTTCCAGCTTGGGGGCACTCATTTTCTGGCTCTCCATTTGACAGTGCCTCTCTGCGATTCATAGGGTTTTCAATGGCTAATTGTTTCCAGGGGGTTGGTGTCACCTCAGTTGGTAGAGCACTACTCTGCACTTTCTGAGGACCTGGGTTCGATCCCCAGCACTGCAAAAATGGGAGAAAGATATGGCAGTCCACTTCCCCCTCCCCTCAAAAAAAGATCCTGAAAAAATTCGCCATTGAAAACTCTATGAGGGTCCGTATGAGTTGGACCCACCTAGTAGTAACAACTACTGACAGTTGTTTCAGGATTGGGCTGCTGGGTCCTTCTCCCTAGTCTGTCTTAGTCTGGAAGCTCAGCTGAAACCTGTCCACCATGGGTGGCCCTGGTGGTATCTGAGATGCCAGTGACAAAGCTTTCACCATCACAGCAGCACACAAGCCCCCCCAGCATGATGAGCTGACAGACACGTGAGGGTAATGAGCTTGGCAGACTCAGAAGTAGTAAGACAAGCCTTCTTTTGTGTCAGTTAATGGCGTTGTCTTCTAGCCAGCTGCCTGGGCCTGACGTTTGGTAATTCTTAGTTCTTCCCGACTTCACACCTCAGTTGTGATCCCTGCTCTCTGTCAGACCTCCTTTCTCTTCTGCATGCGCAGCAGGCTCAGCCCAGACACCCCAGAGGGGAGGCCTCCATCCTGGGAGAACTTGGCGTTGACCTATCTGGCCTTGACGCCTCTTTTCTGACCTGATCACAGAGCTCCTCAGGGGTTGGCCACTTTGTTTTTTCTTTTTCTTTGTTACAATCGGACTTAATCCACACAACTGGCGATAGCTCCTGTGTACTGTACACTGTGTCCTCTCTAGAAAATGTATATGACAGCAGCCACATATTTAAAAAAAAAAAATTCCTCCAGTGCCTCAGAGACCATGGATGCGGGGGATTATTTTTGTTAGAAGGCAGTTCTGACTCTCATGCATGGAGAGAATTGAGAAAAATCAGGCTGGAGTGTGTATAATTCAGGCATAAAATAATGAGAGCGTAGAATAGGTTATGGCTGAGGAAAGGACAGAGAGGCAAATTGGGGACTTTAAAAAGTAGAATGTTGGCCAGGTGTAGTGACACACTTCTGTGATGCTAGCACTCAGGAGGCTGAGGCAGGAGGATTATGAGTTTGAGGCCAGCCTGAACTACATAGTGAGAACTTGTCTCAATCCCTCTGCCCCCCGAAAGTAGAATTTCATTTTATTTTCTTGACCATAATGCACCTAATTGTGTGGCATCTGAAAATTGGAACCATAAAAAGAACATAAAAATCACCTGTAATGCCCACTATGAAACTCAACTTGTAAGTTTTGGTTTAGTTCTTGATTATTTTTCCCTGAGACTAAATGTACTCTCTCTTGCTTCTTCATTATAGATATGTTTATTTAATTCATACACATACCTGTAGTTATATATTTGTACATAAGATTGCTATGTTGTTTTTCTAAACAAAGATTATAGTGTTTCAATTTTTATTTTCTCATAGTGTATTCGAGCGAACCCAGGGCTTCATGCTTGCTTTGTGAGTGCTCTACCACTGGTGACAGCCTCAGCCCATTTTTTTACTTATCTTGCAATAGGGTCTCGCTAAATTATGCAGGCTGCCTCTGGCCTCAAACTCACAATCTTCCTGTCTCTGACTCCCAAGTCCCTGGGATGACAGTCATGCACTACTGCGCCCATCTAATAGTTTATATTTTGTCCTCTAGCTTTTTACTTATGAAAAATTTAAAAATTCTTGAAAAGAATAATATAAAAACTTTTCATGTACCTGTCACGTGGCCTCTACAGTCACTACCAGTCTTCTGTGGCCTGGGCCTTCCTAGCTCTCCTTCCTTTCCCAGTCAGAATCAAATCCTGTCAGATCCTATTTTATCTGTACGTATTTCAGTATGTATTACTAAAAGATCAGGACTAAAAAGTTGGCCCTTATCACACCTAAAAAACAAACAGTAATATTTTTAACTTTAAATATCCGGTGTTTAAATTTCTCCAGAAAGTCAATACATGTGGTTTTAAAACTTTGTTTTCTGCATTTTATGTGGTCAGATAGTCGATTGTCTTTGTTCAAGTGTCAAAATAAGATCTAGTCATTGTAGTTGATGGGTGTGATTTTTAAATTGTGGGCTTCAATCTGCCTGGAATTAATTTTGGTAGCTGGTATGAGCTGTGAGGTTTGCATGAGCCAGATGAAAATGTTTATACGTGTGTGCAGTCATGTGCTGCACAACAGCGTTTAGGTCAGCGAGGGTCCTCTAACACGAGTGGGGCTACTCTATTTAGTGATTTACGTCAAGCTTATTGTAGAAGAAAGAAGGCTGGCTTAAGGAAATTAGAAATGCTGTGTTCAGTTAGGTTTTTAAAATGAAGTAATCCCGTAACTGTTTTTTGTTGTAGCTGTGCGACTGGTTGCGTGTTAATGAAAGGTATTTTAGGCAGCCCTCGACCTATGGCTCCGATGGACTCCGTGAAACGTCGCTAAGTGCTTATGTGAAGAACTTAGTTCAGGAGTGTGTTAAGCCGCCTGCTTGCGAAAGTAAGTCTGAGATCATCTTTGTGGGCTGATAGAACCAAAGTGTTTTCAGAGAACTTTTCCCTCATTTTTCAGATTGAGATTAATGGTTCACATGGGATGATTTACTGTCGTCAGATTTATGTTTCAGTCAAATAGGTGATTAACAGTGAAAATACCACCTCCTGGCTTGTACGTCATCTCTCCTAAGACTTGAGATGTTAAAGTATTTTAGATGTGTTAAGGAGCTGATGAATTTCCAGAATAGGATTTGGACATAAGAATATTAATTTATTCTGTAGCTTCTGCGTCCTTGTGAGTGAGATATTACTGATGTGTTTTTAGAAGCTCTAATGGAAGTGCGTGGAGGTAAAATGGTTCATCTTTGTTTTCAAAGCATTACATTTATTGCAAACTGCTTGTGAGAAGCAATTTTAGAGAATATTCTAGGGGAGGATGATTTTGTTAGTTTTTCTTTTTATCACATACTTTGTAAAAATCCTTTTCTATTTTCCTGTCCTTTCCCTTCCTTTTCTTGTTTTTTCCTTTTTATGTGGTGATGGAGATCATAGCCAAGCCTTCCTGGGTGCTAGGCGAGGACTCCACCACTGAACTCCAGCTCTGACCCCAAAGACAAGTTTTGCAAAGATTCTTTCTTTGGGGAAATGTGTATGACTGTGTGAAGGAAGAATTTGTCAAGATTTGTTAATTAGGATTCTTTTTCCATTTCTGTTGCTTCCTCTTCATTAGAAGTCATTAGTGGTAATTTGGGAAAATAGCGTCTTTTAGTGTAATGTATCCTGAATTTCCTAGCTTTGTCTCAGAGCAGCTCACTGTCACCTACTGATTCCTCCCATCTGATTATGGAGTAGGTCTTAAATGATCAGCTAATTGTCTTTCCAGAATGCGTGAGTTTATCCTTCTGGGAGTCTTCGTCTTCTGTGTTTCACTCTCTCTGTTGTCTGACAAGCGTGCGCGTGTGTGTGTGTGTGTGTCGCGCGCACTCGGGCAGCACACAGCACCGCTCCTGAACAGCCCCTGTACCTGCGCTTCCCTATTTATATCCTTACTCTCTGTTTAATGCTTTTCTCTCGTACAGCACTGTAACTTCCACGAGCTCATAAACCATATCTGTGGCGTCCAGGCACACGGATTTGGTTTTGTTTGTTAACTATGGATGCATGATAACAGACCATGTTACGCCTCAGCCGCGTTTCTTTAATGATTTGATGTCGACAAAGAATAATCACGTAGCTGTTTTGTTTTTGAAATGTCACCTTTGAACAGTTTTGCTAATCCTTTGCAACCTTTATCTTTTGTTTTTCAAGCAGGAGACAGCTGCTTTATGCCTGACTGGTTCGAAGCCAGGCTGACTGCTCTGATGGTCTTGCTGGCTGTGGATGTGGAAGGAATGAAGGCTCAACACAGGTAACTGGTACTTTAATTGAAATGAAAGGCTGGTAAGGTGTGTGTGTGTGTGTGTATGTGAATGTGTATGTATATATACACACACGCACATTCACACTTCTCAGTGGTTGGTATAGAGTTGATCATGAGGTATTAAAGGGCAGAACTAGAACACTGGGAATATACTAAAGAAATATTTAAAACTAGCAACAAATAAAAAAGGAAAAGGGCATATTAGTCCTTGCAGGTAGGTACTAGATGTTAAATTTAATGTTAATGTAGAGAAGGATACATAAACACTGTTTTCTAACAGTGTTAGAAGAATGGGTAATATGACCAAGTGAACACATTTACTGCAGTAGACACTTTTGTAAAATACATAATTTAACGCAATAGTGATGAAGCACCCTCACTTATACTTTGAGAACTTAAGCAGATCAGTTCTTATGGTTATTGCAAGAAGTGCCTTCATGGGGTGGATTAGGTACCATCTTTGTGTTAAGTGGGTTAGGTAGCGTATTTGCAGTAGGTGGATTAGGTACCATCTTTGAATTAGGTGGATTAGGTAGCTTATTTGCAGTAGATGGGTTAGGTAGCTTATTGGCATGGCATACAGTTAATTTGACTAACGTCAGATTTCCAGACAAAGTTTTAGTTCTAACGTTGATAGTCATTTCACATCTGTAGGGTTTTTTCCTTATTTTTCTATTTTTTTGACATGTGTCATTTCCTTGACCAGTTGGTTTTGTTTTGTTTTGCTCTTCTGTGTCACGGAGCCAGGATCTCAGCAGTTTAACTTGAAAATAAATGGGGTGCAGGCTTTGCTTCCCACTGGTGCTAGAGCTGAAGACAGTAGTTCTTTCCTCCGCTTTCTTCTCCCGTAAATCACTGCCCATGGGAAAACCAGGACTGAACGCCCAGTCCTCCCAGCTGCAGGTGTGTTGGCCATCTGTACGCGTGTCTGCTCAACTCCAGGAGCTGGCCACGTCACAGATTACGGAAGGACAAAAGTTTCTCTGTGCTTTCACCATGGTTGACTGGGGCATGTCTTTTAACATGTAGTGAAAAGCGGTGGACACAGAATGTGTTGAGGATATTCTTAGACCCCCTGCTGGATGCCCTTGCGAAGCTTGGTACCAATGCCTACATGCCCTTGCTGAGGACTGACAGATGCCTCCAGCTGCTCTTGAAGTTGTTGCACACTTGCGTGTCGAGGGGCTCCAGTACCCAAGATGGTGAGGACCCGTGGTCGCTGTGGGGGTCCTGCTCGGTATGTTGCTGACGTTCAGAAGGAGAGGATGTCCCCCCTCCTCTGTATGGAGCATCTCCTGGTGGTGCTAGGGACGCAGTGGTGGAGGCCATCTGGCGCTTTGCATGTGCTGGTTATTATCGATTTTAGAATGTGATTTCATTTGCGCCCCCCACCCCTCTTCATACTTGCCCCTTGATTTCCAGACCATCGGGAAGGATCGCTTTGCCCTGTCTGTGTCAGCTGGGTCCTTTCTGGCTGCCGCGTTCTGGATGTCTTAGCACACTGGCGTGGGAGAACGGCAGGGATTTTGTACTTATTTGTATCTGTGTTCACCTTTGAGCTCCTTTGGAGTAGAAGGCACTTCATCAGAAACTACAGTGGCAGAGATGTTTCTGGACTCTCCTCCCTTATCTGTGTCTGCCTGTTGGCCAGTGCCACACTGTCTCAGTTACTGTAAATTCAGTCTTAAAATAGGGACTGTGACTCCTCCAGATTTACTCTTTTGTGTTAAAAACATTTTTAGCTTTTCTAATTTCTTTGCCTTTCCATATAAATTTTACAGTCAGCTTGTCTGTGTCTGCCAAAAAATCCTACTGTTGCTGGGTATGGTGGCTCATGCGTATGATCCCAGTGACTGGGGAGGTGGAGGCAGGAGGATTGTGAGTTTGAGGCCAGAAGCAGCCTGTGTAATTTAGTGAGACCGTATCTCAAAATAAAAAAGGGTGGGGGTGCAGGTCAGTGGTAGAAAGCCCTGGGTTTGTGTAACCCCACAGTACCCGAAAAAACCACAAAGAAATCCTACTTTGATTTTGACTGGAATTGTACTAAATCTATACATCAATTTGTGGAGAATTGCTTTTTAATAATACTGCATGAATGTGGTGTCTCTCTCCATGTGTTTAGGTTGTCTTTGATTCCTTATCAGAGTTTTATAGTTTTCACCATATAGTTTTCACCGTCTTATACAGGGCTTGTTGGATTTATGTCTTAAGTATTTCTTTTGGGGAGAGAAGCTATGGTAAATTTTTAAACTTTGGTTTTTCAACTATACATTGCTAGTATATAGAAATATGATTGATCTTTATATCCTGTGACCTTGCTGAAGGACTTGGTTCCAAGAGCTTTTTTATAGATTCTCAGGATTTTCTTTGTAGACAATCATGTTTTCTGTGAATAGAGACAATTGTTTCTAGAGTTATCCACAGTATTCTCTTAGTCTTTTCATGCCTGCAGGGTGTGCAGTAATCTCCCCATTTGCATTCTTGGTAGGGGTCGTTTGTTAGTGGTTTATCATTTTATCCACTATTTCGAAGAACCAGCTTTTGTTTTTGTTTTTTTTTCTTTTCAATTTCATTTATTTCTATTCTTCATTTGTTCGTTTCTGCTTGCTTTTGGTTTATAGGTTTCTTTTGCCTTTGTTTATGTTGATGTAGAAGCTGAGATTATTATAGATCTTTTTTGTTTTCTAAAACAACATTTTTAAGGCTATAAATTTGCCTCTCGGCTTTGCTTTAGCTGCATCCCACACATTTTGATATATTGCATTTTCAGTTCAAAGCATTTTCTAGTTTTCCTTGAAACTTTCCATTTGATTCTCCCATGGATTATTTAGAAGCCTCTTTGGAGCCTTCTTTTATCTTTCTGTTATTGCTAATTTCATTGTAGTCGGCATACTTTATATGACTTCAGTTTTTGAAAGTTTTGGTAAGGTTTGTTTTGTGATAACAGGGTATGGTCTATTTTGGTGAATGCTCCATGCACACTGGGAAAGAACATGCATTCTGCTGTGGGTTGGAGTGCTCTCTCAGTGTCGGGTATGTCCAAGTGTTCCCATGATATTCTTCAGTTACCCCCTTGCTGGTTTTCTGTTTTTTTTTCCTATTGCTGAGAGAGGAACATTGAAGTCTTCAGCTATAATTTTGGATTTGCCTTTTCCTCCTCCTGGTCCTGTCAATTTGGCTTCATGTGTTTTAATGTTCCCTTGTTAGGGGCGTATACATTCAGGATTTTGCTTTCTTGGTGAGTTGATTCTTTTATAGTTACGTAACATCCTGTTACCCAGGAAAGTTTCCTTGCTTTGAAGTCTGGTTTGTCTGATAGCAAGACACCACTCCTATTTTTTTTTTATTAGAATTTTCATGGTATATATTTTTCTGACCTTTTGCTTTTATTCTGTTTAGATCATGATATTTGCAGTGAATTTCTTATAGACATCATGTAACTGGGGTGCTTCTTTTTTAATCCATTCTTACAGCCTCTGTCTTTTAAGTGGTGTAGATCATTTGCATTTGTTTATTTAGAATTAAAGTCTTACTGTGTTGTCCAGGCCGGCCCTAAACTCCTGGGTTCAAGCTGTCCTCCTGCCTCAGCTTCTCAATGTTGAGAATGTGCTCTATGTTAGTAATATAAAGACACAGCAGAATTAAGAATTTTAAGTTTTATTTTGGCAAGGCAAATTTCTCTTTGCAAAGAGGATGCAAGCGGTAAGTCCAATCAGCAAGCACATGGACGAGAGATCATTCTGGTCTTTTATCTTCTAGCACAACCCCTATGACTGGATCTCATCCTTTTTGTTAGGGTTTTGACCACACATTCTTGGTCAAACCCCTTTGGCTAACAGTGAGAAGGGGAAGAGAGAGAGAGGTTTTGTGGGATTTGGGGCTTTGAAGGCCAGGATGTTGGAGAGAACAAAGAAAATTTGGAAGTCCAGGCATCTCTGGCCATGTGGAGAGGTGATAAGGAGGCTTAAGGGAGAGCAAAAGACCCTTAGGATATGAAGTGTAGAGGGAGGAGAGTGAAATAATAATGTGTGTAAAAATAGCTTGTAAGAAAAGACTATTTGTATTCACACCAAGTAGCTGGGACAACAGGGGCATGCCACCACATCGAGCTGACTCTTTGCTTTAATGTAATTGCTTACGTGTTTCGATTTAGGTAGGTCTGTGCATTTATTTCTTGCAATCTGCTTATTCCTTCTGTTTTTCGCTTCTTTCTTTCTTTGGGCTTCCTTTGGGCAGTTTGAATATTACAGTATTTAGCATTCTATTTCACTTTGTGTATTATATCTTTCACTAAATATTCAAAGTTTTTCTTAGTACTTGCTATAGGATTACACCGTACATAACTTTCTTCAGTTGGTTTAAAATTTAATATTTTAAGCACTTAAAGTAATTATAGTCACTTTGTAGTTTCCTACCCCATGTGTTGTAATTGTTATATTTACATTTGTTGGAAGCTATATCGGATAATGTTACAATCTTTTCTTTGAGGCATCAGACTTTTAAAGAACCCAAGACAAGAGTGCCTGTTATATTTGCCTTTCACTCTTCATATTCCAGATCTCCCTACGGCATTCTATCCCTTTGAAATTTTTCTTTTAGCATTTCTTTTGGAGCACATTTGTTGGCGGTGAATTGTATAGTTTGTCTTCATCTGAGAATGTCTTCCTTTTACCTATGTATCTAAGGGTATTTTTGCTGAGTATAAAAGTCTGGTTTGACAGATCTTAACCTTTCAGCAGTTTAAACTGTCCTGTCACTTGCCTCTGGCCTGCCGTAGCTTCTCTTGGGAACTCCATAGTAATTCACATAGTTTTTCCCCTTAGTGGTATGTTTTTCTCTGTTTTCAGGATTGTGGCTTCCTCTTCAGTTTGTAGCAGTTTGGTTTTACTGTGTTTGGGTATAAAGTTGTAGGGGTTAACCCTTTTGGAATCCCTGAACTTATTGAGTCTGTAGCCTTATATCCTTAGTAGAATTGGAAAGTTTTAACTTTTTTTAAAAACTTCAGTTTTTTTTTTTTTTAAATCACCGCAGTCTTTCTCTTGTTCTTCTGGGTCTCTGATAGCGTGAGTATTAGATCTTTGTTGTTAGCGTCACAGGTCTTTGAGATACTGTTTTTTTTTCTTCATTCCAGTACTAGGGAGTTGAACCTACAGTCTTGTGCTTGCTGTTACCGTTAGGTGCTGTGGAGTTGGGTCCGCCACACCGCCACCCTATGTACCACATGCCAAGCAAGTGCACTACCACACATCTGTACTCAGCCCCTTCATTAGTTTTGAGACAAGGTCTCCCTATGTTGTGTAGGCTGCCTCTCGCCTCATACCTACGATCCTCCTGCCTCAGCCTCCTGAGGTGCTGGGATTATAGGCGTGTGCCACAGGGCCTGGCTCTCTTCATTTTATTCCTGTCCTTTTCCTGTTTTTCAGATTGCATATTTTTGTGACTTGTTTTCAAGGTCACTCATTTTTTCATGTGTCCCATTGATCTCCCTGTATCCCTTCTCTTTCTCTGTGGAGACTCTGTTTTGCCCTTGGCTTTAGGAGTGCTCCTGATTGCTGGTGAAGCATTTTTATAAAAGCTGCTTTAAGTCTTGCTCAGGCCATCCCAGCACCATGACACGTCACTGGTGTGGTCTGCAGGCTCCTTGCCACATGAGCTGGGATTTTCCCAGCTCCTCACACACCTGGCGATTTTGTGTCTGACCCTAGCTATTTTGAACGCGGTGGCATGAGACCCTGTGTCTGATGGAGAACGCTGTTGTTTCTGTTCAGCAGACAGACAGTCGCCCCGCTGGGGGCCTGGCCTCTCTTTCCCACACCGCATCTATGTTGCTGCGCTGCCCGGGTCCTGGCGGGGCACTGGGGTCTCTGTTGCTTCAGTTCTTGTCTGCGGTGTGCAGCTTGGCGCGTGCAAAGGACAGGGTCCCTGCGCTCCGCCCCTGGGTGGCCTCCCCAGCACTCTGCTTGCCAGGGGTGCTCCTCCCCATCCTCTGACCAGCCCCTGGGGTGCAGCCTACACTACCTCCAACGCTCGTGCCTGTAGTTCCAACTGCACTACAACTGGAACGAGCAGAAGAACAGAGTCAGCAAGTGCCTGACACCTGCTACTGCTTCTTTCTGAGTCCGCCTGCTGCCCTCTGCCCTCTGATCCCTCCAGTAGCTACGTGTGCATTCTGTAGGCCATGTGTGGGGGGTCCCTGTCCCCTCCTACTTCGAGCTGGACCCCCGTGTGATTTGAAAGATTAGCTACAGACTTCCCCTTGTAGGAATGATGGCTGTATTACTGGCACTCATTTTTGGTGAGTGATTTCACCCTTGTGCCGTAGCACGGTGGTACCAGAACCTGGTATATTTTGTGCCAAAGACCTATTTCTGCCAGGCACGGTGGTGCACACCCTTAATCCCAGTGACTCGGGAGGCTGAGGCAGGAGTATTGCAAGTTCAAGGGCAGAGGCAGCCTGCGTAACTTAAGGAGACCCCGTCTCAAAAAGTGAAAGATGGGTCGGGGCGCAGTTCAGTGGTAGAGCGCTTCCAAAGCACGTGTGAGCCTGGGTTCAACCTGCTAGTGTGGGAAAAAAAAAAAGAGAGCCTATTTCTGTTGTTTAGTGAAATGCTTCTCCCCGACAGACGAGGTGCCCACTGTCCTCCAGAGCTGCGTCATCTCAGCCGCCGAGAGCGTTTCTCAGTTCATTCTCAGGAGACTCACCATGAACGAGCTGCAGAACGTGAGTTTGCATCCGGGCATCTTTCTTTTTCACCCTTTGATCTGTGTGTCTTCTTTTCACCGGCGGTCACCATATATGCAAAGAAAGAGAAGAATTCCTTTACCGTGATAGTGTCTCTTAAAGCAGCTTTGTTGTTGTTGTTGTTGTTAGGTGCCATCAAGGCGAGTCCGACTCATAGTGACCCTCATAGGGTTTTCAATGGCTGACTGTTTCTGGATTGCCTTGGGAGTGGGTTGCCATATCCTCCCATTTTTTTTGTGGTGCTGGGAATTGAACTTGGGACCTCAGAGACTGCAGAGCGGTTCTCTACCAACTGAGCTAAATCCCAGCCCTGAAGGAGCTTTAGGAAGCAGAAAATACATAGAATTTGGAGTCTGGTAATTTCCATTTTATCTCTATTACTAACTGTGACCTGGACAGGTGACACCGCCCTTCTGAGCCTCAGTTTCCTCCTCTGCACAATGGAGGTGGTGCATCTTCCACCTTCCCAGGATTTGAAGAGTTTCAGATGGCATGGCGTATTTGGGTTGCTTTGCACATTTGGTGGATAGCTGGGTTTCATACCCAGAGATTCTGCTTGGCAAGTGTGGCATGGGACGTGTGTGTGTGTGTGTGTGTGTGTGTGTTTGTTTAAAGCTCTGTCAGTGATCCTGAAATGCAGGTTGTGGTGGGAGCAGTGGGTGATGGGCTCAGAGAATGCTCTGTGAGTGTACCTGTCTTCTCTCTCCCACACACCAGTTTATTTTCTTCTAGGATATCTAAAAAGAATAAAGTTTGTTTCTTCAAGAATACTTTGAAGATAGTAGTTTTTGTATAGATGTTTAATTTTGTTTGTTTAAAACTTTTAGGGACAGATGTTGAGGTAATTTCAGTGTTTAGATTGTCAAGAAAGAGAAAATACACTTAACTGAAAGAACTTCTGTTTGAAAGGCTGGTCGTGTACATAGTGTGACAGCTTAGGCAGGAGTGAAGACATCAGAAGACTGCTTTTGTACTGAAAGACTTCGTTCCACTTAATTCTCTCAAAGCCCCTAGGATGGACAGATATTGCTGTGTCCATTTCATGGCTAGGGCATCTGAGGCCTGGAGAGATTAAGGAAGTTGCCTGGCATCACAGAACTAGTCCGTGGTGGAGCCAGACTGAACTCAGCCCTGTCTGGGCTTCTAAGCCAGAAAGTCCTGTGTTTAATTCTGTCCCTCCCTCCTGTGAGCCCCGGGCTGCTGGGCAGATTGTTGAACCACCCTAGCACCTAGCTTCTCTGTTTTGAAAGTGGGACGGTCATCTTCCTATGAGAATTGATCGTTACGAACAAAGAGAACGGCATTGCCATTATGACTGGGGTCTTTTGGTTCCTTGCTTTGGCTTTGGCCATGTTGGGCCAGAGCTCCGCCTCTGAGCTACAACCCCAGGCCCTGGTGCTCCTGTTGGCGATGTTCCAGCGGGGTGTAAGAATTGGTTGAACGTCGCTTCTGCCAATCAAGGTCTCGCGGTCACTGCGGGGGCAGCCGGCCCCACTGTGAAGTAGGACAGCTGGCCCCGTTGTGAAATCCGCTTTAATTTTGCCGAGAGTTGAGTCCGTGAGAGCAGAGGGAAGGGCATCGCTGGGTCTGTGTGAAGCGGCCCTGGAGGGATGCTTGGGGAGTGACGCTTTCTCTCGTCATCCTGTTGTTGTTGTTGTTGTTAGGTGCCATCGAGTAGTGTCTGACTCATAGCGACCCTCATAGGGTTTCCGATGGCTGACTGTTTCGGGATTGCCTCGGGAGTGGATTGCCAGGCCCTTCTCCCATTTTTGCCGTGCTGGGAATTGAACTGGGGACCTCAGAGGCTGCAGAGCGGCGCTCTACCAGCTGAGCTATATCCCAGCCCGTTGTCCCGTTAATACCTTCAAATACACAGATTTGTTGCCTGCCTGAACTCTTACATTACAGTTGGGAAGATCACGGACCCGTGTATGCCCTTCGGTGGTGTTTTTTTGTTGGCTGGTTGGTTGGTTTTTTGCAGGACTAGAGGTTGAACCCACCCCTGGGCTGCACCCCGGCCCCTTTTTTTACTTTTTATTTTGAGTCAGGGCCTCGCAGAGTTGCACAGCCTGCCTCCAGCCCCTCGCCGTCCTCCTGCCTCTACCTCCCGAGTCGCCGGGTTGACGGGCAGGCACCGCCGCGCCGGCCCCTCACGTGTGTAACGCTCGCTCCAGGTTGCAGATCTGGATCGCTGCCAGTTGTACCTGATGGTGTTGACGGAGCTCATAAACCTGCACAGGAGGCTGGGGTGGAAGGCGGGCAGCCCGGTCGGCAGAGTGATTTCCCCTCTGAAGAGCGCGTGCGTTCGCCATCTTCAGGAGCTGGACGGCGGACAGGTAATCCCGGACCGGCGCGTGGGGCTGTGTTGCGCGAGGTGTGCAGGGGATACGTCTTTAGTTGCCACACAGTATTTTGAAATCATAGAGAATATTTAAATAGCTTTAAATACTCTCTATTTAAACAAACAGCTTTAAATAGAGAGTATTTGCTGACCTAGGTGTTAAAATCAGGCCCGCCGGTGCGAACACAGAGGTAGGGCTGGGGCTCCTGGCACAGCGTTAAACGCATGGCAGAGGGTGGTGAGCGCAGCCTAGGAATGACCTGGACATAGGCAAGGGACTCGTTCCGGTCTCCTGCCCACTCTAGCTCCCTGTAGGGCACTGTCATCAACCCAGTGTCTGTGCCCTCTGCACACAGCCCCCTGCCTCAGTTTCCAGCCTGTTCTTCCTCTGCCTTTCCCCGCCTTCCCACGGTGCCTGCGCTGCAGCCGCTCCAGGCGGCCTCAAGGAGCTGCTGGGGCATTGGCATACGTCATCCCTCTTCCCGCAGCGCAGCTGGTCTGTCTTGTCCCTCCTCTTGTGACTCCGGAGACCTCAGTCCCTGGGAGTCCTCCTTCCACAAGGGTCCCCGCCTTTCCCCGTTTCCCTCCTGCTCTTCATGCCTCCCCTTTGGTGTTTCTTTCCGTCTTTCTTGTTTATGGAATAATTGACACCTGCACGTCTCCCCAGGATCTCAGCACCCGAGGGCTTCTGCAGGGTAGCAGTGGGAAGAGGGCTGCTGGTAGATAGACTTCCCCAGCCTTGAATCCTGCCTTTACCCGGGCCGACTGTGTGGTCACTGGGAAATGGTATTTTATTTCACCGGTCAGATGGGGACCATAGAGTTGATGTAGGAATTAAATTAAGCCCGTACGTATCGACTCTTTAGAACAGAAGCTAGTCCAGGGACTGTCCCCGGTAAGCATTAGCTGTTTTCACTTCCCACGTGGGAAATGTGTGGCTACAAATGAAACAAAGAAGCGAGGTGCTTGCATTAATATCATTTCAGAGAGTTTTTAAGAACTCTCCTAGAAGGAAGGGATGCAAAAGAATGATTGATATTTCAGCATCCTTGGGACTCTAAAGGGAAGGGATGAAAGTCCAAGTTTTATAGGTCGGACTATTTGCAGTGGTAAGAGACCTAGTGTCTGTTAGTCTTAGTGTTACAAAAGAGCATGCTAAGTTTTAAATGTAGAACAGCAGTGTGAACACTTCATAGGAATTCTTACTCTTTTTTTTGTATGTGTGGTTCTGGAGGTTGAACCCAGGGCCTCGCGCTTGCATGCTGTGCAAGTGCTGGACCACTGAGCTACACCCCCAGCCCATTTTTTTTTTACTTTTTTGAGACAGGGTCTTGCTAAGTTACACAGACTGCCTCTGGTCTCAAACTTGGGATCCTCCTGCCTCTGCCTCCCTAGCTGCTGGGATTACAGGTGTGCGCCACCGCGCCCGGCAGGAATTCTTATTCTTAAAAATCTCGATTTCTTCAGTAATTTGCTTAATTACATTAAGGTTAATAGAGACCATAGATGGCTCAGAGGTAGCACTAGACTTTATTTCATAGGAGGGCTGTGTGATAGATTAACATTTAACTGGAGAGATGCTTGGCTTGCTTTGAGGTGGAAAGGGCAGGGGCTGTGCCACGGGGGGCTATCCTGACAGGGCTACAGCTGGTTAGCAGTGTTTAGAGAGCACTCTGGGCTCGCAGAGCTACTGGTGTCTGTGTCTCGGTTCTGCCTGGCTCGTGGCTCCTTGGTTAGAGGCACCAACTCTGTCCTTACATGTGACCCTGCTGTCTGTGGCAGCTTCCTTTGTGTTTCTGCATGTATAGTCCCAAGGGTTCTACGAGAAGGAACCCACTCATATGAGCTTCACAGTCACCCCAGAGAGTGGACTGTCTTACTGGGTCTGCTGCCCAGGTGCAGAAACCAAGGTGGACTGGGTCCACACTCAGGCTGCGGTCATGTGAGGCAGGGTGCAGACCCAGGCTCCGTGGGCTCTGGGCCAGCGCTTCCCTGGTGTTCTGAGAGGCTGTTCCAGCAGCACGTGCAAGCTGATCCAAGAGCTGTTTGTAACCTGGGGCCTTTTTTTTTTTTTTTTTTTTTTTTTTTTTTTTTTTTTTCAGTACTGGGGGTTGAACCCAGGGCCTCGTGCTTGCATGCTCTGCAAGTGCTGGACCACTGAGCTGCACCCCCAGCCCATTTTTATACTTTTTGAGATAGGGTCTCGCTAAGTTACGCAGACTGCCTCTGGTTTCGAACTTGCGATCCTCCCGCCTCCGCCTCCCAAGCTGCTGGGATAACAGGTGTGCACCACCGTGCCCGGCTTTACCTGGAGCCTTTTTGGGAACATACTTCAGTATATGGTGAAATAAGCCTCCAGCCTAGGAATGTCATGTGCAGGTGGCTGTGAGCAGGAAAAGCTTGGGAGGGACCTGTTCACATACAGCTGGTCTCTCACGGACAAGTTCTCGGGGCCCCTCTGCCAAGTGAAGAGATCGGATTTCCTTCTCAACCCGAAATGTTGAATTCGTACTGCAACTTTAAACCCCATTGACACCGTGTAGAGAAGCCGTAAAACGGAAATGATGTGGGTCAGATTTTCTTTTAGTTCACTGATATTCAGAAGCAGGGAGAAGGGGCAGGAAGGCATGAGATTTTGCAGCCTGGCAACCAGGTCTCTGTGGATT
The DNA here is from genome assembly GCA_007922755.1 of Pedetes capensis. Taxonomy (NCBI): domain Eukaryota; kingdom Metazoa; phylum Chordata; class Mammalia; order Rodentia; family Pedetidae; genus Pedetes; species Pedetes capensis. Next base: position 57,710 of record VMDO01002757.1, on the reverse strand, counting down.
GAGCTTTGCTCATATGAAATGTCACTCTGTGCCCTCTGTAGGAGCCGATCCTCAGCCATCAGATCCAGAGAGTGGTCAGCATGGCCACGCTGGCCACGGTATGTGAGGCCGTGGACCAGCAGCCTGCACTGCAGGCGGACTCTCTCGATGCAGAGCCCATGGAGCGCTTCCTTTCCGCTCTTCCACTCAATCAGACGCTGCAGAAACCCCGTGCAGAGGAGCAGAGCCTGGGTGCTCGCTCGTTGGAGAGCAGCAGGTAGGTGAGAGGCATCTTTGCTATTGTTGTTGTTGTTGTTGTTAGGTGCCGTCAAGTTGAGTCCGACTCATAGTGACCCTCATAGGGTTTTCAGTGGCAGATTGTTTTGGGATTACCTTGGGAGTGGGTTGTCACGTCCTTCTTCTATTTTTGCGGTGCTGGGAATCACACTTGGGACCTCAGAGACTGCAGTGCAGCACTCTACCAACTGAGCTAAATCCCAGCCCATCTTTGGAAATCCTGCTTTTTTATCATTGTAATTAGTGGTCACCCAACAGTTTTTAGGATGTGATGGACTTTGGGAGATGACATTCCCTTTAGGATGACAATGTTTTTATCACATTATTTGTCTCACTTGTCAGAAATCTGAGTTTTCTGCACTTAGTTTTCAGTGAATTGTTAGAGGTTGTGAAAGCACCTACTTTCAGGGTAGTTAGAAAATTGAGGTTTATGAGGTTGCTGTAGTTTTTGGTAGATAGAATATTTGATAATGACCAAATCTGTCGCCTTGATCCATTTTCCATTGCCATAACAAGGCACCTGAGGCTGGGTGATTTATAAAGAAAAGAGGTTTGCTTTGGCTCATGGTTCTGACGACAGGAAAGTCTAAGAGCATGGAGCTGACATCTGCTCAGCTCCTGGTGAGGGCCTCACGCTACCTCAGTGCATGGTGGAAAAATCAGAAAAGCTAGCACTGGACAAGAGGGTAAACGGGTGGCCCTGTGCCGTGACAGCCCGCTATTGTGGCTACTTATCCAGTCCCTCCAGAGTGAGGAAAGCCATGAGGAAACCACTAATCCATCCATAGGCTCCACCTTCCAGCATTGGCCACCAAGGAGCAAAGCCCTCACTGGGTTTTGCTGGGGACAGCCCAGGTTCAAACCACAGCTCCTGTTTCCCCTTTTATAAAGATCGCGTACTGCATGCAACAGAAATGGAGGCAGATTAGGGAAAGTGTGGCCTGGTAACTTTTTGTTCTATTTCAGGTTCTTTGAGGAGTCATCTTCTTCCCAAGGGTGGGGGAAGATCGTTGCCCAGTACATCCACGATCAGTGGGTCTGCCTCTCCTTCCTGCTGAAAAAATACCACAGCCTTATTCCAGCTGTGGACAGTGAGGTTCTGGAGCCTCTTCTACCCGCCGTTCAGATGCCGGTACGCACACTGCGGTGTGCGCTGGAGGCCCTTGCAGTCCTCCCTTCTGATCAGGTCTTACCTGTGTTCTGTTGCATGAAGAGCCTGGTTCCCAAGGTGAGGTGGAGGGAAATGTCAGTCAGCGGGTAGGAGGAGCAGCAAGCAGAGTGTCTGAAATTAATTGATGACTGTGTCTGTCTTTCTCCCCACCACCAGCTCCTCACCTCCTCCGAGGCACTCTGCGTAGAGGCTTTCGACATGGCTTGGAAAATCATATCTTCGTTAAGCAACACTCAGCTGACGTTCTGGCCCAACCTAAAAGCTTTTGTTCAGTTTGTTTTTGATAACAAAGTTCTCACCATTGCTGCAGAAATCAAGGGCCAGGCATATTTGAAAATAACAGAGGTAACTTTATTTTCTTTGCAGTTTGTGTAACGGGTAGCACAGGAGGAAGAAGAGTTGCGTTTGGGAGCCGGTGTCAGGTTTGCTGCTGATTTGCTCAGCACATGTTCTTGAACCTTAGGTGTCATGAGTGAGGATGAGGAGACCAATGGATGTGGAAGAGGAGGTGCAGCTGGGAGCCCCCCGATTCATACCTTCCGCACCTACATGTTTCAATGAGTCCATACAATGTTTAAAATCCCCAGTCAGTTGCCAATGTAAGAGGTGCGTTTCCCCTCTGTGGGAGTCAGCTGATCTGCCGGCACTATTCTTCCTACTGGACAGTGGTGCGGGCGCTGAGCGGGGCTGGCGTGTCCTTCCCAGGACCACAGCCACCCATCGGGTGCCATTTGCCTTGGCACTTCAGCTGCTTCTGTTTTCCAGTCTTGTGTAGAGAAGCGTTAGGGAAGCCGTGGTCACGAACCTTTTTAGCACCGGGGCCTGGTTTCATGGAAGACGCATTTTCCAGGGTGAGGGCTGATGGCGGTTTCAGGATCTCAGCTGAAGAGAACAGCTGTGAATACAGACAAGACTTCCCCTGCTCTTCTGTGGTCCTTCCTAATAGGCGGTGCACCCGTGCCGGTCTGCAGCCCAGGGCTGAAGACACCTGAGGTGGAGGAGGGATCCACAGGTCTCTCTGCTTTCTAGAGGCATCTTCAGCCCTCTGTGTCTGTGGGTTCCGCCTTCAGCCGATTTAACCAGCCACAAATTAAAAATACCCAAAAACATTTACATCTGTAGCAAACGTGTGTAGACTTTGTTCACTTCTCATTATTCCCTAAACAATACAACAGCTACTCTGTAGCATGTACATTGTATCAGGTGTTATAAGTAGTCAGAGAATTGTATTTGCGGTATCTGAGAGGATGTCCATGTGTGAAGGTTATATGCAAATACTGCACCATTCTGTGTGAGGGACTGGAGCATCAGAGCATCTGGGAGTCCAGGGGAGTGTTGGAGCCAGCCCCCTGTGGGTACAAGGGACAAATGGATTTGCATTTGCAGTACTTATTCAGTAGGGAGCCCAACCTGATGGAATTCCATAGCACATGGGGTCGTATGTAGGAAATCAGATGCACCTGCTAACCCCAGGGAAACAGAAGGTCAGCTCCTCTTACTGCTCTTGGGCAGTGCTGGCCCTCTGGTCCTCACTTGCCCCACAGTTCATCCGTAGAGACCATGGGGAAGGGAGGCCCCTGGGGAAGTGTGTGGTGAGGGGCTTCCTCCATCCCATTTTGCTTACTACCTTGGACTCCTGTTTCTCTTGAAGAGTTCCAGATGAGCGTCACCATCAGGAACACTGTGCGCATATTTGTCCTCGTTAATGAAATTCGCACTTTGTGATTATTGTTCATCTTTTAAAATTATTCTAACAACAATAATGCATCTCGGATTTTTTAGACTACTCACGGTCATGTAGAAACTATCATTGGACGCCATTCAAATAATTTTTTAGCAACACTAATTTTTTTGAAACTAAAGTGGTCCAAGGGTAACATGACCATTGTATTTCACTCCAGATCGTGGGCAAGATAATTGAGATGTCTGCCATGAAAACCGGGGTCTTCAATGCACTGATAAGTTACTGCTGCCGGTCGTGGGTAGAGTCTGCTCCCAGTGGGCCCCATGCACTTTTATCAAGCGCTAAAAGTTACAGCAAACTTGTCCTGGAGGCCTGTATATTTGGGACTGTGTTTAGGCGTGATCAGAGGTAAAAATGCCAGTATTTTCTTTTGTCATACGGGGGTAGAATTAAGTCTTGGCTTTGAAGCCTTCAACTAGAAGAATTAATTTGGCTTTGGGTCTTTAATTCTTTTCTCCTTTAAACCTTTTGTTATTTTTCAATTTTTTTTCATGGAAAGACTTATTCAAGATGTCCAGACGTTCGTAGAAAATCTCGGACACAACTGTGCAGCAAATGTCGTCATGGAAAAGTAAGTGTGATTGGTTACCTGTGTCTTGACGTTAAGTGAGATATTCCAGATTTATCATCAGAAAACAGATTTTGTGTATTTGTCAATTCAGTAAGTGTTTACTAGTGACATCTGGCCTGTAGCTGTACCACTGTGGCGTCTGATCCCATCAGATCTTGGAAGCTAAGCAGGGTCAGGCCTGGTTTTAGTGCTTGGATGAGAGACGGCCTGGGAACACCAGGTGTTGTAGGCTTGGGAGAACGACCCAGCAGCCCACTCCCAAAAAAATATCAGCCATTGAAAACCCTATGAATAGCAGAGATGCACTATCAATAGTGTTTTGCCTGCTGTACATAAGGTCTCTATGAGTCAGACACTGACTCAACGGCACCTAAAAACGACGACGACGACGACGACAAGTGACATGTGATCTATAAGATAATGAGTAAGCCTTCAGAAATGAGTTAGAAATTATGTTGCTTGAGCAGGGTGTGGTGGTGCATGCCTGTAATCCCAGTGATTTGGGAGACAGAGGCAGGAGCATTATAAATTCAAGACCAGTGACAGTCTGAATAATTTAGTGACACTTTGTCTCAAAAAAGTAAAAAAAAAAATGACCTGGGGGGTGCAGCTCAGTGGTCCAGCACTTGCAGAGCATGCAGGCACAAGGCCCTGGGTTCAACCCCCAATACCACACACACACAAAAAAAATCATGTTGCTTGTTAATATATTTCTCCACATTTTCCACTATTTATTAAAATTGAATAAATTTTTAAAAACATATACAGAGTGTAGTATAAATAAAGAAGTGACTCTGGAGAACATAGAGCCCTGTCCCTCTTTTGTGAGCAAGGGGCCATCAGCGCACACGTTTTATTTTTTAATCCTTTTCTTTCCTGTTACGTTTATGGTGCAATTCAAATTCTCTTTTTTAATGAGTCAATATGTTATATACAAAAATAGACTTATTCCCCAACAGGCCCTGAGTTTTTTGTTGCTGCTGTTTTAAACCCTCTTATTGAAGGCACGATTGACTCACGGAAAGCTGTCTGCCCCCTGCATGGTGGCCATGCCTGTCATCCCAGAGGCTGAGGATCCCAAGCTCAAGGCCAGAGGCAGCTGTGCAACTCAGCAAGATACAAAATAAAAAGGGGCTGGGAGTGCAGCTCAGTGGTAGAGCCCTTGCTTAGCATGCACAAGGTCCTGAGTTCACCGCCACCAGCATTGAAAACAAACAAACAAAGCTGCGTGCAGCCAGTGAGTCTGGGGATCAGCTTTAGGGTGTATTTCTGGGATCAGACTGTTCTTGCCTAACTTTTTTTTCTCGATACTTAGGGGATGAAGCAGGGGGCTCATGCATCATTTGCATGAGCACTGAGCTGCGCCCTGGCCCCTTTTTTATTTTTTAATCTTGGCACATGGCCTCACTAAGTTACGCAGGCTGCCTTTGGCCTTGTTATTAGGATCCTCCTCCCTCAGCCTCTTAAGCTGCTGGGATGACAGGCATGCACAACCATGCCCAGCCTCTTCTCTAGCCTTATTTTAACTGAATTTTTTGAAGCTTGTCACATAGCTTTTTTCAAGTTTTGTGTTTTCATGTAGCTTCCAAAAATGTTTATTTATAAAGAAGATAAAAAGAGTGTTGTATCATTCACTCTGATTTTAGGGCTTAGGAAAACAAATCATTATTATGTGTTGCTGTGACAAATGTGTTTATTATTCTGAGAATTCTAGCTAGGTTTTGAATCACCTGCCACTCCATTTAATCTATGCATTTAATCTTGTTATTGTTGTTGTTAGGTGCCATGGAGTCATGTCCGACTCATAGCGACCCTTATAGGGTTTTCAATGGCTGTTTTGGGATTGCCTCCAGAGTGGATTGCCAGGTCCTTCTCCCGTTTTTGTGGTGCTGGGAATCGAACTCGGGACCTCAGAGACTGCAGCTCGGTGCTCTACCAACTGAGCTAAATCCCAGCCCGACTCTCATTGTTAATCGTTTCTAATTTATTTTTTTTGTTTTCTCCATTGGTTTAGTGTAGCAATAAAAGTGAAATTTTCTACTGGGTGGTTGCCAGATACTTTGATTTCTACTAGACAAGTGCTTTGTTGTTAATGGCATTTATTTGCATTATAGCAGTTGACATGTGGAAACGCTTATTAACAGTCTCACTTGATGTCTCTTTGCACCTTTGGGTACTGACAGTGCTGGGACCTGCAGAGCACACGGTGCCTCCAGAGTCTGCCCCCGACTGAGGGATGCAGGTAGCCTACGAGGTAGAGGCGAGCTGGCGAGTGCCTTGCCCCTGAGTGAGCGCAGGCTTGCTCTGCAGTTCTCTCTCAGGAACTGCACCGGAGCTGGGGTGTTTTGACCACAGATAAGATGTTGTTGACCCGGAGCAGTACCGTGTGCACTGATTCTCCGAAGTCAGGATGAGTCTGTGCTCATTCACGCTTTCTGTACACGCTCTCCTCTAATGTGTTCATTTGTTGTCTTCTGTCTTGAATTAAAGGGCTGGGATTTATCTCAGTTGGTGGAGTGCTGCACTGCAGTCTCTGAGGTCCCGAGTTCGATTCCCAGCACTGCAAAAATGGGAGAAGGACCTGTCAATCCCGAAACAGTCAGCCACTGAAAACCCTATGAGGGTCACTATGAGTCGGATACTGACTCGACAGCACCTAATAACAACAACATCTTGAATTAAAAAGTATTGTCACTGAGTGTGATCCTACCTAATCTTAGACAGCTTTGGGGAGGACTTTGGTATTTTTTATTCGAAACTAATAATTGTATTTTTCTGTTTTCTAAATGTGTGAACGTAGTTTATCATTTTATATCTTTTAGTGCCAAAAGAGAAGACTATTACGTGAGAATCTGTGCTATCAAATTCTTGTGTTTGTTAGATGATTCCATCATGTCTCACAAGCTGTTTGTGGAAGATCTTGCAATCAAGCTACTGGATAAAGTAAATATGCTTTATTTTACTTTATATCATTTTTGTGTTTTAATAAGTCAAAGTCCAGCATTTTCTGTTTATGTCACTAGAACCTGTATTTTGAGTTTTTTTTGTGAGTTTGTTTTCAATACAGAGGAGTTGACCCCAGGGCTTCACACATGCTAGGCACACACTCCACCGGTGAGCTGTACCCTTAACCCCTTCTTTATTGTGAGACAGAGTCTTGCTTAGTTAGGCAGGCTGCCTCTAGACTCAAACTCACCATCCTCCTGCCCCATGTCACTGGGATTACAGGTGTGTGCCATGTGTCCAGCCGAAATATTAAGAAGAGAAAACATGCGTCCTTGGCATGGTGGCACACGCCTGTAATCCCAGCAGCTCAGGGGGCGGAGGCAGGAGGATCGCAAGTTCGAGACCAGAGGCAGTCTGTGTAACTTAGCAAGACCCTGTCTCAAAAAGTATTAAAAAAAAAAAAAAAAAAAGGGCTGGGGGTGCAGCTCAGTGGTCCAGCACTTGCAGAGCATGCAAGCGCAAGGCCCTGGGTTCAACCCCCAGAACCGCAAAAAAAAAAAAAAAAAAAAAGAGAGAGAAAACATGAAGGTAATGCTTTATGTTTCTAGTAGAGTCTTGGTTAGTGAGTTTGGTTTCCTGTGCCCTCTGAATGTCACCCTGTCTACATTCCACTGCCAGTCCAAACTGGCTATGTTTACAGTGCTACATCCATGCACTGTTTTATGTAAGGAAACAATCTAAACAGGTAAACAGGCAGGTAGAGCTGAGTGCTGAGACTTGACAGTCCACAGAAGGTTACTACCTCAGGATTTGCCTCTGACGCAGCATGTTGTCACATTTGTGATGTTTGTATACGATCAATAGAAATTTCTTATTCAGAGTAAAAATAGTCAATTAGATTTTTAAAGACTGTTCTCTCTCATTCTCCTCCCCCCTCTGTTTTCTTTCTTGCAGTACTAGGAGTTGAACCCAGGGCCTCGCACATGCTGGGCAAGTGCTCTACCACTGAACTCCACCCCCAGCAACCCACTTTTTAAAATTTTTTTGTTTTGAGACAGGGTCTCACTAAGGGGCACAGGCTACTTCTGCCCTTGAACTCTCAACCCTCCTGCCTCAGCTTCCTGAGCCGCTGGGATTCTAGGCATGCACCACCACTCCTGGCTTCTGCTAAATCATTAGTGAATGAAAGTATAATACCTGAAGAATGGGTTTAATAAATCTAGAGAGGGGACAGAAAGGGGGGAAGCCAAGTACAATGCTTTGTTCCCTTTTGTTCTTGAAGTATTCTTTATGTAGAGTTTGAAGCTGAGAGAGACCATGAGCTCGCTCTGCCTTCTAACCTCTTAGACACTTGAGTGACTGTAGGACTCATGTCACCTGCACCAAAATAGGAATGTTGACTGTACTAACATTTTCTGAAGTTAGCAGCTCAGCTTTGGTATATAAAACCTAGAAAGTACATTTTTATGTAAAAATCCCCTCCTCTGCCATGTGGGAGTCTGGGGGTGTCCCAGAGGAAGCAGTGTTACTGGCTTCCTCAAGGATGTGGGGCGCAGGCTATTACATCAAATGAGAAGGGCCTTCGTGGTGCCTCATGACATCTGTCCATCATCTGAGTCTCTTCTTACCCGTAGGTGACCTGCATATACCTATTCTATGGTTCCAATTTTTTTTTCCAGTACTGGGAGGTTGAACGTAGGGCCTCACACATACTTTGCAAGTGCTTTACCGCTGAGCTGCACCCACAGCCCATTTTTCACTTTTCTCTCGAGTCAGGGTTTCATTAAGTTATTCAGGCTGACTCTGGCCTTGAACTCGAGATCCTTCTGCCTCTGCCGCCCGAGTTGCTGGGATTGCAGGTGTGTGCCACTGCGGCTGGTCTCCTTTTTTAATCTTAAAAACAGAAATTTTAAAAGCAACCAAATTTAGTGGTTTGAAAGGAAATTGTAAAAAGCATTGTTCTTTATCTTTCTTATGTTCCTAATTGCTGTGGGATTGATAAAAGACCTCTGTACCCAGTTTGAGGGCTGGGATTTAGCTCAGTTGGTAGAGCGCTGCTCTGCAGTCTCTGAGGTCCTGAGTTCGATTCCTAGCACCACAAAAATGGGAGAAGGATGTGGCGATCCATTCCCAAGGCAATCCTGAAACAATCAGCCATTGAAAACCCTATGAGGGTCGCTATGAGTCAGTCGGACATGACTTGACGGCACCTAACAACCACCACCACCACCCAGTTTGAAGCCTTTAAATTTGAAGTTGATCTTGGTTCCGTTCTTATTAATCACAAATGCCATGAGTTGTTTGACACTGAGTGCCATCCCCACCCACCCAGGATGACTTGGTATCCAAGTCCAGGACGCGGTACTATGAGAATTCACTGCAGCACCGAGTGAAGAGCCGGATATGGCAGACCCTGCTGGTCCTCTTCCCCTGGTTCCATCAGGTATGATTTATATTTGTACCTTTTAAGCATAACATTTTATATTACTATTGTGTAGAAACCCTTGTGCATTTCTGTGACTTCAATCTGCTTAAAATTTATACCGCAGTGCATGGAATGGATGTTACGGAGTTTTTTAATGGCGAGAATGCTAAGAGTTACCGTGGAAATACCTTGGAAGCTGGCTTACGTGGTCTCCCTTCGTATTTTTCCCTTGAGTATTTTAATGCAACGGCTTAAGCCTTTGTGCCATTTGATTAGAAAATATAAACACCTATTAACGCCTCATTTTCTACAGCTCCGTTATTTTAGACTGCTATGTTTTGGTTGATCTATACCCTGAAAGCCAGGCAAATTGCAGCGTTTGGAATGGGATTATGGTTCCCTGGGCTGGATTTTCTTTCGAGCCCAGCGGTAAATACTTCCCTTTTACATGTAGAACATTGCAGTGAAGAGGAGCTAGGTGACCTGCCCGTGAGGGAACCCAACCAGCGAATGGCAGAGGCGGAATTCAAAGCCAAGTCTAACTCCACAGTCAAGGCTCCATGTTACAACAGTCTCAACACTTAAAATGAGCTCTTCTGCCATCTTTCTACCAAGTACAGGTTCTTTTTCTTAAGAGGTGGAATTCAAAGCCAAGTCTAACTCCACAGTTTAGGCTCATGTTACAGCAATCTCAACACCTAAAATGAGCTCTTCTGCCATCTTTCTACCAAGTGCAAGTTCTTTTTTTTTCCCTCTGTGGTACTAGGGGTTGAACCCAGGGCCTGGCACATACTTTGCAAGCACTGTACCACTGAGCTGTGCTCCCAGCCCCCTTTTTATTTTTTATCTTGAGACAGAGTCTCGCTAAGTTACACAGGGTGCCTCCGGCCTCAGACTTGGCGATCCGCCTGCCTCATCCTCTCCAGTCACTGGCACTACAGACATGAACCACCACACCCAGCCTAGAAGTTCTTTTAAGATATACTTTTCTTCTTTAAATGAAAGAAATATGAAAGGTATTATTTTAAAATACGCTTATACAAACAGGCAGTTGTTCCTCACCTGCTACCTAGATGTGTCTCCTTACTCAGGCAGGACAGTTTCGAAGAGAAGGGTGGGAGGGGAAGGGTGACTTTGGAGTTCCAGGTCTGGGCCTGAGAGCAGTGGTGGTCGCTGTGGGGCTGGAGAGGCCCAGGGGCAGGAGGGCGTCACGTCAGCCTCTGAGCCCCTGTCTCCCGAGTTTAGGTTTGTATGTGAGTGTTGCCAGCTAACAGGTGCTGACTTTGGGAAGCTGGTCAGCTTTTCTGCATCTTTCCCTTTCCCTATGGAAACACAGTTGACAGTAACCTTCCGCATGGAATTGGTGTCCAGGTTACAAGCTGGGGCTTGGTAGTGCACACCTGTGATCCTAGCCCTTGGAGGCTAAAGCAAGAGGGTTGTGAGTTTGAGGCCAGCTGGGACTACACAGCGAGTTCCACATCAGCCTGGCTGCATAGAGCGATTCTGTTTCAGAAAACTAACTAAATAAATAATTGGCATCCAAGTAAATTATAAAGTACTTGATAAACATACTTCCTCATTATAGTTTAGTCAGTACTTTCTAGGGCCTTGTAAATTCATTGTTACTCAGGATAACTCGTCCTTTTTCTAACGGGGACTTTTGAAAACATTAGAATTAATAATATTAATTTAATTTATGAACTTTGTTTTTCTCAGAACTTCTTGAATGGCATTATTGACAGGATTTTCCAGGCTGGTTTCACCAACAATCAAGCATCCATAAAATACTTCATAGAATGGACGATTATATTGATTCTTCATAAATTCCCTCAGTTTCTTCCAGAGTTCTGGGATTGTTTTTCTTCTGTAAGTAAAGGAGATTTTTAATGTTGTTTTAAATGCTGATGTGGGATAAAAGAACCTTTAGACACTGCTGGTGGGCCTGTAAACTAGTACAACCATTGTGGAAATCAGGACGGAGGTTCCTCAGAAAACTAAAAATAGAACTCCCGTGCGATCCAGCCGTCCCGCTCCTGGGAATGTACCCAAAGGAAGGGAAGTCACCCTACCATAGGGACGCTTGGACTCTGTGTTCATTGCAGCGCAGTTCACAGTTGCCAACATAGGGAATCAGCCCAGAAGCCCGTCAACAGATGAATAGGCTAAAAAAAAAAACCCAAAATAGTATATGTACAATGGAATCTTATTCAGCCATAAAGAAGAATGAAATCATGTCATTTGCAAGAAAGTGAGGGGAACTGGAGATCATTGTTTTAAGTAAAATAAGCTAGACTCGGAAAGACAAATACCACCTGTCGTCTTTCATATGTGGGAGCTTAGGTTTATGTTAAGAGCAGAGAAGTATCTGTATGTGAGGGGGGAAGTATAGGGGCTGTATGTAGAGGGCAGAGGGAACTAGGAAAGGGCTGAGAGGGGCGTGGGGGTCATGGAGGCGTCAACAAGAGCAAAGCACATGATACAAAAAATAGATGAATACACGAGAGGAAAACATAAACCAGGAGGGGACTGTGATGGTGCTCGGAGAGTTGTTTTGCTTTAGGAGTTGACTCAGTTGCTCTAATGTATTGATGTTGAAAAGTACATTTGCCAGTTCTGAGTTAGGTTGTTGTTAGGTGCCTTTGAGTTGGTTTCTGACTCATAGTGACTGACCCTCAGGGTTTTCAATGGCTATCTTCGGGATTGCCTTGGGAGTGGATTGCCATGCCCTTCTCCCATTTTTGCGGTGCTGGGAATTGAACTTGGGACCTCAGAGACTGCAGCACAGCGCTCTACCAACTGAGTTAAATCCCAGCCCTGAGTTAGGTTAGGAGACAGAAATGCGCGCAGTTCATCTTGAGTGGGTTACGGTTTTAAGAGCTGTTCTAATTCCAGTGAAATAAAGGCGGAAAAGGCTTTTGTTCTTAGGAAGTTAGGGTGGCTGGGTATGTCGGACACCTGCAAGCCCAGCACGTGGGAGGCTGAGGCAGGAGGATGGAAAATTGAAGGTCATCCTGGGCTTGTCAGGGAGACCCTGGCACAAAACCAAACCAAACAAGGAAGAGAAACAGATGCTGTCTATGGCCAGGCAATGGTTATTATTGTTGTTAGGTGCCGTCGTCGAGTCGGTATCTGACTCATAGCGACCCTCATAGGGTTTTCAATGGCTGACTGTTTCGGTATTGCCTTGGGAGTGGATTGCCACGTCCTTCTCCCATTTTTGGGGTGCTGGGAATTGAACTCAGGACCTCAGAGACTGCAGTGCAGCTCTCTAACAACTGAGCTAAATCCCAGCCCCAGGTAGTGGTAATAGGAAAGGTCTTTATTGGATCTCAGAGGTAAGAATGAGTAGGAATTAAATGCATTCCTCCCTTTAAAAGAAAAACAGAACACCTCAATAGGAGATTCCAAGCACAGCCAAGGTGGAGAGACGAGGAGGGAACCCGTGTCACCCGGCCAGGCATCGGCGTTTCCTCCTCAGCACCCAGGCCCTCGCTGTCTCTTGTCACTCTGGCCTTGTGGGGAGCTCTTCTCCTGGAATTTCAGGTCCCTTGGTGTCCGTAAAGTAGACGCCTCCCTGAGCATTGGATCCTCCTATTTTAGTCTCCTGTGGCGTGAATAATGAATAGTGCTTGTTCTTGTGGGGACCTTGATCCGGTTTGATCTTTGCTCCTCCCCCCGCGGCTCTCGGTCCCGAGAGTAGCCCTGTCTCTGGGGCACCTGCCACCCAGCTAGATGGGGGGTCTGTCCTTCCACTCGCCTGGCCTTGCCACGGGCACTGCTCTCTTTCCCGTGTGGCTGAGCTGGCTGTCTGTCACTCCATCGTGTGTTGGATCCCAAGTACCTGGGAGTGGAGAGGTTCCAGACTAAAGCTTGACACTTGCCACCCTTTTTGTAGCTGAGCCCTGGCCGTGCCTGGCCAGGCCCCTCCGCACCCCTCCCTCATGCCTCTGCCTTCTGTCCCTCTGCACTTCCTGTCTTGTTCCTGCCCATCTGTGCCCTGCCCTTCCTGGGCCCGGTGCCCACTCCTCCCGTGGGCCAGCCCTTCTGTCCTCCGGTCCCTGCCCCGGGCTTCCCCCAGTTTCCGGGAACATTAGAGAGGTGTTCTGCCTGTATTTGACCTCCTTCGCGCTGCCTGCGGTAGCCTTGGCTCCTTGTGGGAAGAGGCTGCTCATCCTCTGCCCTCCACGCTCCCCCCGGGGCCCTCCGGTGCCTGACTCAGAGAGCCTGGAGTGAGAGTCTTCACCTCTCTCGTTCTCCCTCAGGGTGAAGAAAAGCTGAAGACAAGCGTTTGTACGTTTTTATCTGTTTTGTCACATGTAGACATCATCACTCAGAACGTTCCGGAGAAGGTGAGTTTGTACCACCTGTGAGAAGTGTTTAAGCTTGAGTTTGCGGCTTCTGCCCCCTCTGCATGCCCCATGCTGTGCATCAGACGCAAAGGCACAGCGAGGTGTCACCTCTGACACCCGCGCTGAGTACCTACGAGTATTTAGGGTCTCGGGCTGGCCTGTGGTTCAGTTGGGAGAGCGCTGCTCCTCGCTCTCTGAGGGCCTGGGTTCCATCCCCACCACTGCAAAAATGGGAGAAGGACGTGGCAATCCACTCCCAGAGCAATCCCGAGACAGCTAGCCATTGAAAACCCTGTGAGGGTTGCCCTGACTCGATGGCACCCCACAAGTGTACAGTTAGGATTCCTTTTTTTTTTTTTTTGCGGTACTGGGGGTGGAACCTAGGACCTTGAGCCTGCATGCTCTGCAAGTGCTGGACCACTGAGCTGCACCCCGAGCCCATTTTTTTACTTTTTGAGACAGGGTCTCGCTAAGTTACGCAGGCTGCCTCTGGTCTCAAACTTGCAATCCTCCTGCCTCCGCCTCCCGAGCCGCTGGGATTACAGGTGTGCACCACTGCGCCCGGCTGAGGAGAAGGTTCTCTACCACTGTGTTTTATCCTCTCAGAGAGTCTTGGGGTAGTTGACTTGTGGCGTTAACCCTACCACCATATCTGGTGAACAGCTCTGAGGACGGGGCGGTGGCTCTTAGCCGGGCGCAGCCCAGGGAACACTCCCAGGTGACATTGCAGGGCAGGCTTTGTGAGCCCCTGATGCTGTGTTGAAAGCGTGGTCGGTCCGCCTGGTTTCCATGTTAACGCACATCACTTCCCGGGACCCTCGGTGTCTGCTGAACTGTGTGAGTTTAGAAGTCGAAGTGTGATTGCATTCAGTGTCAGGCTGAGGACGGGGGCTCACGGGGAAAGACCCCAGGCCAGTTTCACCCCTTCTGTTTCTCTCTGCACGTCGCTGCTGCTGCTCCGTGGCCGGTGGCCCTGGAGAGGAGAGCTCGGTGCCAGTGCCCGGAGGAGGCGGCAGCGGCGTGTCCGTGGTGTCTCGCAGAGGGGCACCTGCAGGGCAGACCCCGCAGGCATCCATAGTGTTTCCAGCCCAGGTGGGGTGGTGAGGACGGTCACGTTTCTAGAGCGTCATGGCTGTGTCACGTTCCTGTGTGGCCTCCGTCCCCGTCGGCTCAGGCCTGGGAGGAGGCAGATGCTCTGCAGTGTTAGTGAAAATGAGGAGGCAGGGAGCCCTTCCTCTTGAGCACAGAGCGGCTGCCTCGAGCCAGTCTGTGTGGGAGGCCAGGGCGAGAAGGCCGGCTCACCTTGCTGGGAGTGAGTCCACCGTTTGTCGCGATTGCTGCGGCGTCGGGGCTCACCGTGGTGTCCCCACGCCTGAGGACTTTCTCTCCCTCTTTCCAGAAGCTGGCCCTGAAGCAGGCCCTCATCGTCGCGCTGCAGTGGTGTCTCAGCCACAACTTCAGCGTCCGGCTGCACGCGCTGGTGGCCCTCAAGCAAGCCTGGCGGCTGTGCCAAGAGGCGCGTGTCGAGGAGTGTGATGCGTGGACTGCAGTCATCGAGTGCAGCCTCGGGCAGGCGGAAAGCATGCACGGGGCAGGGTAAGGACACCACATGGCCTCTGCTCCCCGCAGCCGGGGACCTGGCCACGTTACCTCCTCCCTTAGGGCCGCAGGTTAGCGATGCTTCCAGTTCTCTGCCCTTCACTTGCCCTTTGCCCTCTGTCCTTTGGTTTACAAAGGTGACCCTTCCGTGCTCTCAGTGCTGCAGTGAACAGCAGGCCCCACTCCGCCTTCCTCTCAAATGGGTGGCTGCACCTCACCCTCGCCCTCCCCAGCCATGCAGCCCGGGGCCCTGTGGCAGCCTGGGTGACCAGACACGCCCCTCCCTAGTCCTTCTACCCTCCGTAGTCCAGCAGGCTGTGCACCCGAGTCCCCCTCGCCATCTGAACCCGGACCCCTCCCCAAGGTCTTGTCTTCTTTTGAGACCTCTTGTTATGACTATTGCTCGTCACCATCCAGCACTGCTGGGCTTTTTATGAATTTGAGACAAAGCGTTTTCCTGGAGATGCTCAGAAAGCACCATTTATTTGTTGGAGGCAGGAACTTAGGCCAGTGAGCAGTGTGGGAAACTTTGTAACCCAAGGGGCTCTGCCGTGGCCATCCCGTGAGCACATGGTGAGTCATGACGGGGCTCAGCGCTGAGGGGCTCCCTTGGCTGCAGATAGCCGTCTGACCCTCGGCCTCTGTCCTTGGTACCCGTGTAGACAAGAGGCGTCTGTGTGATTAGGTGGGTAGCAGAGGGGTGGAGGCTCCAGAAACACTGGGTTCAGCAGATGCGCAGCCTGGAATGCAGCTCCCTGAGATCGCACGCGAAAGGAGGGGGAGGAGGAGGCGGAGAGCCGGGCGGGGTCAGGCTGCAGATGAGAGGCGGACAGCAAAGGCGTGCTGGGAACTCGCGTGTGCACCAGTGTGTGTGTGTGTGTGTGTGTGTGTGTGTGTGTGTGAGAGAGAGAGAGAGAGAGAGAGAGAGAGAGAGAGAGCACAGGCGCACCTGACTCCCAGTGTGCGTCTCGGTCTCTTAACTCACCGCGGCACTGCCGGGTCCCTGACTCACAGGCGTCATTTGACAGCTAGAGTGCTTGATGTCTGTGTGTGGTCTTCATTGTCTCGTTTCTTTCTTGGTGTGCGTGAATACGTACGTTCGTCACTTCTGACATGGGTGAGTGTGCGACTGGGCTTGTTTACGTAAGTGTTGGTTTGGACATTAGTAGCTTTCAGAATCACACGCATTACCACGCAGTGATCCACACGCAAGGTACACAAGTTGCTCCTTACTGTGTTTGCATGTGTAATTTAGTGATCTCATGTTGATATGTTAATAGCGCCCACTCTTATGGTGTATTGTGAAGTTCTGTGGGCTAGGGGTGTGGCTTGGACATAGAGTACCTGCCTGGAATGCGTGAGGCCCTGCATTCAATCCCCCACACGACAAAAACAGTAAGAAAATAGATTCTGTGAGCATCTGTTCGTAAAGCCCATAGATGTTGGAGATCTCGGTGTCCGAGTCTGGGCTACAGTTCATGCGTTCTCTACTCCCTCTCCCTCCCATTGATTACTCACCTCTCTGCCCTCACTGCGTATTCTTCGCCTTAGGAATGCCAAGAAGAATTGGCAGCGCATCCAGGAGCATTTCTTTTTTGCAACCTTTCATCCCATTAAGGATTACTGTCTGGAGGTGAGTGGAAAACTGTCGGTACGTTCTCTACCGTGTCGTTGATCCCAGTGCATCCTCTCTCTGCTGCAGTTGTTGAGGGGTTATGACTAGGGGAGTCCTTTTTCCGTGCTTACTGATGTCACCTTAACATTGTGAAGTTCTGACTTTAATTTTGTCACTTTATGTAGATGACTTGTTTGCATTTCACTCTAAAGTGGTGAAAATTGGCTAGTCACTCTCGCTTTCTATCTCTCTGGCAGTGTCTGGCTTGTAAACCCTGGAAGGGAATATTTAACTCTAAACAGAAATCAGAGCAGATTTCTAAAAGGAAGTGAGTGAGAACATTTGTGCAGGTGAGATTTCATTGTACCAAAGCCCATTCGTTACCAATGAAACAACACAAACATCTACTCTTTTGTTAATGGTGTTTTTTAGGTTGTGGGTCAATAGAAATTGTACAGCAAATGATACCCCACCTCACTGATTGTAACAGAATGTGCTTGTATAATATTAAGAACTGTAAACAAGACTGGTGTATGCTTGTCATCCCAGCGACCCAGGAGGCCAAGGCAGGAGGATTGCGAGTTTGAGGCCAGAGGCAGTCTGTGTAACTTAATGAGACCTTGACTCAAAAAATAAAAAATAAAAATTGAGCTGGGGGTACAGTCCACTGGTAGAATGCTTGCAAGAGCATGTAAGGCCATGGCTTCAACCCCCAAGTACCACAAGAAATAAATAGACAATTCAGCGTGCTTAACATACATTAATTCAACCTATAAATCATTAAAATGTGCATAAAGCATAATACTTCTTTCCTCAACTCTATAGTGTGCTGCCTTTGACTTTAAAACCTTTGACTAGGACTTTTCCTCCAAAGCACTCACAAGTGTCAGGAGCTTTAGCTACTGTATGGCAGGGTTTTTTGGTTTTTTTTTTTTTTTTTGCAGATCATTCATAAGCTGTCCTAGGAGAAAATACAGAGTTACATATTATGAGATATGAACCATAGAACGTTAACATGTAGTTTTGTTGCTTTGCCAGAATACGATTTTCACTGGGATTTAACAGAAGTACTAGGGCTTTTCGCTTATGTTAACCTCTTCAGCTCTGTGTTCCTCAGCTGCCAGGGCGCTTTGCCTGACGCCTTCCCTCCTGCGGGAACAGGAACACCTCGCCAGCTCGCAGTCAGGCTTGTCCTAGTCAGTGCTAGTCAGCGAGGCCTTTGTTCCTCCTTTCCCTCAGCCCCGCTTCCCCTGCCTCACTCGTCATTTATGTATTTCATTCTTCACTAAGGACATAAATCAGAACTGGATGCGCAACAGCGGATGGGCGTGAATGGTTTACGAGAGCTGTGCCTTTGGGTTTGGAGGCCTACTTAGTACCCTCTTAATAAACAGCTAGTTGCAATCATTATGCCAGTTTGAATTCGCACAAATATGATTGGGGTGTAGCTCAGTGCAGAGGGCTTTCCTAGCATGCACAAAGCCCTGGGTCTGATCCCTAGCACCAGGAAAAAATGTAGAAGGAATAAATTTGCACAAATACAGCTAACATGAAGAAAAACCATATTCACTCTAAAAACTTCCATGAAGACATGTACATTGTTGGGAGTTTGTTGTTTCATTTTTAAATTGCCCCTTACCCGGGCTTCTGTGTGTTACACACGTTTCTGCAGTTACTCATCCTCTGTTTGTGATTTTCTTTGGTGGGGGGGTTGCGTAGGTAATGACGGTGTCACTTTACGGGTCACAGAGCGCTTTCATTGCTGTTTCGTCTGATTTTATTGAGAGAGTTGAGGCCAGGAAAGGCTACCTGCCTCACCCGGCGTCACGCAGCCAGTTACACAGTCAAGCCAGAGTTCCAATTCTGAATTTACCTCATCGTATTGAGAGTAGAAGGAGTGGCATCAAAGAGCGTGAACCCTGGTGGTTGGCAAATTGTCTTCATTCGGATATCGTCCCTCATCAGAAATGACTCACCCCATGACATTTTTTGCTTTTGTTAGGACACAGTGATTTATTGTGTGGAGTTAAAAGTGCCCGAGGAGAGGATCTGCCTGATCTCCGGGATTCCCTAGGCGAATCCCCAAATCCCTTAGAATAGATGAGAAACACAGATAGATGATCATCCCAGGACATGGAAAGGAGAGTGGGTAACATGATCAGCCGTGAGGGCTCGGGAGGGTGCGTCAGGAATGAGAAGTTGTAGCGTTAACCCTGTTATCATACGTTCGTTTCTTCTTTTTAGAGGAAAAAGTTTAGGCTTTCCGATTCTCTTTTCAGACCATATTTTACACCCTTCCCCGGCTCTCGGGAGTCGCTGAGGAGGAGTGGATCGCCCTTGGGAAGTTCACCAGCTTTGCAGACATCCCTTCGGACGCGGAGTCCCAGTGGTACCTCTCGCGGACTCCGCTTTGTGAGCTGAGGCCTGGGGACTGGTCCCGGCAGGAGGCAGGTAAACAGAAGCTCCACTCTGCTCTCCCCGTCCACTTGGTGAGGCCTACTGATTTCAGTCACTTCGGACAGGTAGTTAACAGTGTCACATTGCGGTGACCTGGGATCTCTGCTTCGAGAAAAGACAGGAAAAGTACGGTAAGGGTGTGAGTAGGACTTTTAGTTGAAACTTAGCTTTGCTATAAAAAGCAAGACAGAGCTTGACCTGCTTTGCGTAAAGCTAGCGGGTTCTCTTTTCTTTTAGATAGGATTACTAATTAGTCTTCACTGTGTTTCTGCTGAGTGCTTCTGTAAAGATGCCAATTTTCAGAAGGGCCACAGCATGCGATCTTTCCTGTCACTTGTAGGAGTCGGGCAAAGCTCCTGACCACAGTGCTTCCTGGTCAGTTGGACGTCCCTTCTATCCCTCGCCTCCAGCCCTGTGCAGGGCCAAGTCCTCCCGCGCTTTCCCCGGAACCACCACTAACCCCAGTCAGGCTGCCCTGAAAGTCCTGGCCTACCCATCTCCACGTCCGTGGAGGCACCTTGCTCACAGCCGTCCCCTGGCCCTTCCTGAGCGGAAGCCCCGTGGAGGCCGTGTGGGGACTCAGATGATCCCTCCGCTCCGCCTCCTGCAGACGCCATTCCCTCTCCACTCCTGCCCGCTCTGCCGCTTTTCCTGCTGCTCTCTCGCTGCCCTGGTTTCCCTCCGACTCTGACTTCCTCACTCGCTTGAGGCCCATGTTGGCCCCTCGAATTGACAGTTCTCCAGATTTGCTGTCTCTCCCTGAGTCACCTGGGCTGCTTATTAAAAACGCAGGTTCCAGCCAGGCATGGTGGAGCACGTCTGTGACCCCAGCAACTGAGTCTGAAGCCAGGGGCAGTCTGTGTAACTTAGCGAGACCCTGACTCAAAGTAAAAATGGGCGGGGGTGCAGCTCAGAGGCAGAGCACTTGCTAAGTGTGTGCCAGACCCCGGCTCAACCCCCGAAGGCTGCAAAATAAACAGAAGCAGAGTCCACTCGCCTTCCCAGCCTGCTCCTGAGGTGTTCACTCCGCCCTTCTGGGCTGAGTTCTGAGAAAGCGAGGCTTCTCCCTGACACGTCTTGGGACAGCCCGCCTCGGCCTTAATGGTCATTTTGGCCAGGATCAGCTGACGCCTCCTATGTGGCAGGTGTAGACCCAGGCCCTGCCCTCCGCAGCTCAGTTCTTTTTTTTTACTGGAAATTTTTAACATACACCTTAATGTGATTCATTCTGACACGCTTTTCACTGTGGCATTTCCATATCTGCATTTTGATGTACATTATTCATAGAGGTTCCCCCTTACCCTCTTGTATGCTTCCCCCCACCACCACCCTCCCCATCTAAGTCTTCTCTATCATTTACTTGGTAATATTTTGAAAAGCCACAGGCAGGTGGGTAAGGCAGTGCCAGGCAGTAAGATACGCTGTGCCAACCGACAAAGCTGGGTGGAGGGAGCTGGGTGAGGGCGAAAGGCTGTGCACGGAGCTGGCACTGAGCGCAGACCTCTGTGAGACCTCTGTGAGAGCAGGTGAGCAGGATCTGGGGGCTCCCCAGACAGAGCCGAGGGACGCTGTGGGGTGAGCAGTGGTGCCCCTCCTCAGTAGTCGGCGAGAGACTGTGAGAGGGGAGGGGGCGAAGGACCGAGGCAGAGCAGCGAGGGGCCGCCTGCTGGTGGCGGGCTCAGGAGCGGGTCCTGCTCTGTTCCGCCTGATTGTGGAGGTCGGAGGCGTCCTGCGGCAGGCTCCGACGCGCAGGGTTGAATCTCGGGCTGCCCGGTGTCACTGGCCCGGGTGCCTCGTCCTGCACGCTTGCCTGCCTCGGCTCCCCGGCCTGTGGCTGCGGTCGCCTTCCAGCCTCTGCCCGTCATTTCGGAGGGGGCTCTCACACCCTGTCAGGCCGTCACTGCCACCCTTCAATGCTCTCCTGGCTCCTGTCTGTAGAGCAGACCCTTTGTCTGCGTAGGCAGAGCCCTCAGGACGTCAGGCCTGAGCTAAGCCCAGGGCCGGCCGCCGTGCGACCTTCCTCCCTCAGCTCCCGGGTCTGGGTCTTCTCTTCTCCCTCCCACAGACACTGACCACTCCGTTCAGGGTGTGCGTGCTGTCCATAGCACCGTCATGGGTCCCTGCACACCTGGCCGTCCCCAGGGAGCACAGTGCTCCTCAGCTGCTCAGTGTCCAGTTTGGAACAGGACGGAGTGGAGGATGCGCCCAGCGAGAGGTGCAGAGAGCAGACCCTGCCCTGAAATAGGTTCCTAACAAACGCCTCGTGTGCACATCCCTTTACGAGGAGTCAAGGCAGCTCCTCAGAGACTGCCCTTCGTTTTAGAAAAGTTACTCCAAGCACTATAAAATAATTTAAGATAAAGAGTCTTACGTTGCTTTTAGGAATATATTTCCACAGAAATCCGATATAATGTTGTTTCTAAAATGCAATATTTTGTTTACATCTGAGAAAAATGTTAGTCAATTAGGATACTATATTGACTTTCTGTGGCGTCCCAGTTTTGGATATGCTAAGATGAGAGAGGGCTGGGATTTAGCTCAGTTGGTAGAGCCCTGCTCTACAGTCTCTGAGGTCCCGAGTTCGATTCCCAGGACTGCAAAAACGGGAGAAGGACCTGGCAATTCACTCCCAAGGCAACCCCGAAACAATCAGCCATTGAAAACCCTATGAGGGACGCTATGAGTCAGACATGACTCGACAACACCTAACCACAACAAGATGAGAGAAAATGTGCATGTTCTTGTGGTTGTTGCTGCTGTTGTTTCTTATTGAGACAGGATTTCATAGCCCAGGCTGGCCTGGAAAGAGCTGTGTAGCCCAGGCTGACCTTGAACTCAAGCTCTTCCTCCCTCAGCTGGGACTAAAGGTGTGCACAACCATGCCAGGCTACATCTTATGTTTTTATGAATATCATAATATATTGGTTGTTGTTGTTGTTAGGTGCTGTCGAGTCGGTATCTGACTCATAGTGACCCTGCATACAATAGGCGAAACACTATTGTCAGTGCTTCTCTGCTGTTCATAGGGTTTTCAATGGCGGATTGTTTTTTGGGAGTGGGTTGCCGGGTCCTTCTCCCAATATATTGGTTAGCAAAGCTGAATTTGAAAACTACAAATTATTGTTTAAAAAGTGGTAATTGTGTTTGAATCCAAGCAAAATTCCTCAATGTAATTAAATAAATCTCATTCCAAGCGGTTAATCAAAACTCTTAAAAATACATGCAGAAGTGCTGGGTGCGGTGGCTCATGCCTGTAATCCCAGCAGCTGGGGAGGCGGAGGCAGGAAGATCACAAGTTCGAGACCAGAGGTAGTCTACGTACCTTAGCGAGACCCTGTGTCAAAAAAGTAAAAAAAATATGGCCTGGGAGTGTAGCTCAGTGGTCCAGCACTTGTAAAGCATGCAGGCGCAAAGCCCTGGGTTCAACTCCTAGTACTGCAAAAAAAAGCAGAGATGTAAACAAATATGTAAAGGACTCAGGTTCACATACACAGCATTATTTTTCCTTTTCCTTCCCAGGTTCTAACTTGGGTGAGGCAGACAGCCAATCCGAGTGGGCCAACGTGCAGAGGAAGATGACCCCGTGGAGACAGAGCATTCCCGAGGCCGACCTGGAGCTCATGTTTCAGGATCGGGCTGCCAGACTTGGAAAGTCAGTTAGTAAACTGATTGTTGTGGCCTCACTCATTGATAAACCAACCAATTTAGGAGGTAAAGTTATCGTTTTCCAGGTGCTTGCTTGAAACCATTGGATCCTAGAGAAATTTTCTGTCAACTACCTTTCCTGGCTGTCCGTTCCCTTCCTAGAGGGCTTTGGGAGCGTGTGGGGCCTGTGACTCCCGGCACACTCGAAACCGTCTGGGTAATTCACGCTGTTCTGTGCAGGACTGTGCCGGACCTGTGAGGTGTTTGGGGCTGCGCTGCTGGTTGTTGGCAATCTGCAGTGTGTCAGTGACAGACAGTTCCAGCACCTCAGCGTCTCAGCAGAACAGTGGCTCCCTCTGGTGGAGGTGGGTGGAAAGTAGTTCCTTATGAAAATTTGTCTTTGCAGAAGTATTTCCTGGCGCTCCTTACAGATTGGGGTTAGGATTTAGCTCAGTTGGTAGAGTGCTGTGCTGCAGTCTCTGAGGTCCCAAGTTCAATTCCCAGCACCCCAAAAATGGGAAAAGGGCCTGGCAATCCACCCCCAAGGCAATCCTGAAACAATCAGCCATTGAAAACCCTGTGAGGGTCACTATGAGTCCAACACAGACTCGATGGCACCTAACAACAAATTGTTACAGATTAGGCCTTTTGCAGCACTGTGTGAGTCCAGCCCTTAATAGTTTAAAATAATACTGAAGTGCAGCCCCTTCTGTTCTCTGGCTCCTTTGTAATATTTCACACTGTTTTACTTGTAGAAATCACCCATGCTGTGGCATTCTTTCAGTAAAATGCGTTCTGATACACCTCACTCTTGATTTAGGAATAATTCTTGCAAGTTCACACGATGGGGAGGGAGCTCTTTTTGATGACATTTTGTTCGGCTTTCCTTTTACAAACATTTTTAACAAGTTTAGTAAGGCTTTTTGTTGTTGTTAACCCTCACTTTACTCCAGGCAGGGCTACCAGCACGTGATTTAACGTCTGCTCTTCTTAAATTAACGTTAAGGTGAGGCCGGCCCAGCTGGCTGCTTATCTGCAGCAGAAGAAAGCGGAAGGTTACACGGTGGTCGGGGCCGAGCAGACGGCCCGCAGCTGCGACCTGGCGCAGTACTGCTTCCCCGAGAGGTCGCTGCTCCTGTTGGGGTGAGGACATTCCCGGGTCCCGGCTAGAGGACGCGGCCTGTTACCCAGACCCCGTTGACGCACGTGCACCTTCCTTGGCACTCACTGTCTTTGGGGCGCACGCCCTCCGCACCCTGCTTTTCTTCTCACCCTGCCTGGCTGGGGCGGTCAGGGGAACAGGGCTCCCCTGTGACAGGCGAACCGCGGTCTCCTCCCGTTCTCCCGCAGGAACGAGCGCGAGGGCATCCCCGCCGACCTCCTCCAGCAGCTGGACGCGTGCGTGGAGATCCCGCAGCAGGGCGTCATCCGCTCCCTGAACGTGCACGTGAGCGGGGCTCTGCTGATCTGGGAGTACACCAGGCAGCGGGTGCTGCGGGCGCGGCCCGCGTCCTGACCGCGCGGCCTCACCCGGAGTGGGCTTCGGGGCCACCGGAACCGTTTTTAAACTATTTCGACGAATGAAATTGATTCTGAGATTTACGGGGATGATTTGCGTTTCTTTTTTCTTCCAATTTAATGCCAAAACTTTTTCATGTGCCTTAAATATATCGTTGTATCTTGTCCCCTTTAACAAAAGCTTTTAGTTAATTGTATTGCTTCGATAAAATATTTTAAGCAACTATGGAAATAAAATGATACATTTTAAAAAGACCACGTCATTCCTGATATTGTCAGTACACACTGGTCTAACAGGCAGGTTTTGTTTTCGTTTTGTGCAGTACTGAGGATTGAACACAGGGCTTCGTGCATGCTAGCAAGCGCTTCACTACTGAGTGCGCCCCAGACCCTTTTTTAATTTTTGAGACAGGGTCTTCCTAAATGGTGCACGCTGCCTCAGTTTCCACCATGGTGCCGTGCTAAGGCAGCATTTCTTAAAGTAGCATTATCTGTGAGCACCTATACCCTTGAGTCTTGAGGAACCAGGCCAGGTGGAGGGGGAGATGCTGAGTGGAAGGAGCCCCATCTCTCCACACCATTCTGCACCTCTGTATTTCCATCCAGGTACTGGCTGGCAGAATGAGCTAGCTCCCCTACACCGTTCACTGAGCCCAGGTCGTTGGCATTATTTCTTTTTCTTTTCTTTTCTTTTGTTTTTTTTTTTTTGTGGTCCTAGAGGTTGAACCCAGTGCCTCACACCTGCGTGCTCTGCAAGTGCTGGACCACTGAGCTGCGCCCCCAGCCCTTTTTTTTTTCTACTTTTGTGAGACAGGGTCTTGCTAAGTTACGCAGACTGCCTCTGGTCTTGAACTTGTGATCCTCCTGCCTCTGCCTCCCAAGTTGCTGGGATGACAGCCGTGTGCCACCGTGGCCCGCAATTGGCTTTATTTCCGAAGCCATGAACTAGGTCATAATCATTCTTTTTTATTTTTTCCCCTCCAATACCAGGGGGTGAGCCCAGGGCCTTGTGCATGGTAGGCAGGTGCTTTACCACCGAGCTGCACCTCCAGCCCTTTTTTATATTTTGAGATAGGGTCTAAGTTGCTCAGGCTGCCTCTAGCTTGGAACTTGTGATCCTCCTTCCTCAGCCTCCCCAGTGGATGGGATTCCAGGTGTGCACCATGGTGCCCAGCCATATTACGTTTTCATGAAATTTCTCATACACACCTGTGCTTACAAAGATCAAATGATAGAAACCTGCACTCTGATGACTATAACATGGACCCAAGAGTTGAAACGACTCCCATATATTGTCACTGAAGCTGAGAATGAAACCAGGAGTGTTGATTTATTCTCTGTTCTTTCGATGCTTTTGATATTTATTATGTAATGATAACCACATATCTCCATCCATCATGAACTTCAGTTATGCATGTTGTTGTTGTTGTTGGGTGCCAACTCATAGCGACTCTGTGTACAACAGAAACACTGCCTGACACTGTGCCATGCCTGCCAGTGTCTCTCTGCTATTCATAGAGTTTTCAGTGGTGGATTGTTTCAGGAGTGGGTGGCCGGGTCCTTCTCCCTCAATTATGCCTAGGTCCTTTTTAACAGCGTTCAAGTTTCGGAATCCATTACCTATTTATTTTGCCTTCTGTAGTTTTATTTTTGAATAATTTTTGTTTTGCGGAAGGGTTGCAAAAACAGTAGTTTCTGTACACGCACTTGGCTCAGCTGGCCCTAACGCTGTCTTACATAACTATGGACATGTATTGAAATCAGGAAACTGAGTGCCATCCGTGCAGTTCACTATTCATTATGTATACGCTGCAGCTTTCCCGCAGAGTCCCCATTTTCACCCGTTTTCCCTTCTTGCCCCAGCAGCCAGTCCCAGTTGGATACCACACTGCACCTTGTCACTGTGTCCCAAGTCCTCTCCAGTCTCTGACAGATTGTCCTTCCTTGTCCTTCATGATCTGGACACTTTCAAAGAGTGCTGGCCAGGTACTTCATAATCCTAAATCTGGCTGTTGTGTGTTCTCACAAGTTTATGAGCTTAAGGGACAAACACCACAGTGGAGAAGGCGGGTCTCCCATGGTGTCAGACAGTACAAGGCCTCAGAGGGCTCGCGGCCTCCTGCATTTGGTGGAGGCAGCGCTTGCTGGGCCCTCCTGGACAGTCACTAGTCCTCCAGGGTGGTGTCGGAAGCGTGTCACTTGGACAGCCTACGTTCCAGGGCAGGAAGGAGCTCCCTCTTAGTGAGGGGGTATCAGAGCATTTGGGGGTGCCTTTCAAGACCACCACAATAGCTGGTATTTCAGGAAGATCCTCGGAGGCTCTGCAGACACTGTCTCCTTACACTGCACCGGTTCTAGCAGCGTTGTGGACACTGCCTGTGGCCTTGCCATAGTAGTGTTTGTCCTAATGATGAGGTGCTCCGTCTCCCTCACTTCTTGTATGTTTAGCTACTGGAACTCCTTTGTAAATAAGACGTCTTCCTAATTCGGTCATCTTTTTATATCAGTGGGGATGGTAGACAGAGTGTCCTTTCGACGTGCTCTTGTGATTTTGTTTTTTGGCCCCTCCTCACTTTTTGGCACCTCCAGCTCCATCTCATAGTCTCTGTGCCTTAGTCTGGAATGGGGCATTTCTCCAGGGAGCTGTGGTCCCACTTACCGGAGAACAGTGTTAGAAACCAAGAGCTGGGAGCTGGACATGCTGCTGCCGGAGGCTCACTGAAGGCTCTCTGGACACACGGAGTTGGTGAATCCTCTCACCCACCTCGGGAATATGTGCCTATCCGTACAGGGTCTGTGTTCACCAATGCCTAGGTAAGCGAACAGAAACGTGAGTTGTGACCCGACCCCGATCCAGCACCGCAGGATTGGTTCTAACATTCTCCTGTTGCTTTTAACTGCTTTTTCTGATATAAAACCCAGCTCTCATTTCATCTCCTCCCATGTTCAACTCTATTGCACACATTGTTTTAGAGCTGCTGTGCCTGTGGAGTTTAGCATCTTATGTACAGTCCTACTTTCAGCCAGTCGGGACACTATTAGGTCAATGCCTTTGTCACCCATTTCTTCCAGTGAGGTGGTCGTCGATTCATAGCATGGTTAGACTCATTTATCACACTCTGCACTCTGTACCAGAATTCCTCCCACCCTCCTAGTTGATTTTATTTTAACTGCACTCAGTCACTCTATAGTGGAAATGTGTGCTCCTCGGTCCACCACCAAGGATCCATAGACAAGTCTGATCACCCTAAAAGTTCCTTGGTGCAGCCCATTCATGGTCAGTCCCCTTCTCAATCCTCCCAAGCACTAGCAACCCCTGATTTGTTTTCTATCCTAGTGTTTGCCTTTTCCAGAATCATGCCAACAGAAGCATGTATGTAGTCTTTTGGGTCTGGCTTCTTTCATGTAGCAAATTTTCAAGGTTCAGCCACATAAGAATCAGTGTCAAGTGGTTTCCATTGGATGGATCTACCGGTTTATCCACTCCTCTATTGTAAGCAGTTTCTGGTGAAAATGGGTAAAGTTGCCTTGAATAAACACTCATGTGCAGGTTTTGTTTTCAGTTCATTTGGTGAAATACCTAGGACAGGGATGCTGGGTTGCATGATCAGCATAGTAACTCTGGAAGCTCCTCCAGAGGGCTTTCCTAATTTGTTTTCTCACCACAGAGTGAGAGTAACTTGCTCTGCATCCTTGTCAGCACTTGGTATTGTCAGCCTTTTAATTTAAGCTAGTCTCATGGTTCTGTAGTAATGTATCCTTGTGATACTAATTTCTGTAATCCTAATGTTTAATAATATGGGAGATCTTTTCATATCCATTTCCCATTGTGTATCTTCTTTGAAGTATCTATTTGCATAATTTACCCACTTTTTAAAGTTATTTTTCTTATTAGAAGAGTTCTTTATTCTACATACAAGTTCTTCATGACAAATATGTGCTTTGCAAATAGTATCTCTAAGTCTGTAATTTATCTTTTCATTTTTTGGTCCATTCTTTGGACATCTCTGAATAGACAGCTTTTTCTTCCTTCACAATCTACATACTTAGTTCTTCTTTGTCTTCCTAAACAAGCTAGGAATCCAGTTATCGTCTTACCATTTCATATATTATTAGCTGTAGGTTTTTTAACAGTTGGCCTTTATTATTTACCTGTGTATTTAAGTTCAGCCCAGTTCCTGCATTAAAATGCTAACTCCCAGGAACACACATTAGTTTTTCTCTGTATCTACTGCAAACAATATTTGCTACCTGTGAAGCTTCTAGTCCAAAAAGAAGAAAAAAAGAAAAAAGCTAAGTGTTTTTGTAACAGGCTTTAATTTTTTTTCCTAAAATAGATTTCTTGCTAAATTAAAACTAAGCATATTTTATACTATTTATTTCAGTTTTTCACAGTTTGAATGACAGGATCTTCTGTTACTTGATCATTTTAGTAATTGTTGTACATTGGGAACGTGTACTTATGTGTACCATGATTCTAACCGTTACTGTTCCAAAATGAACCAAGCAGTTTTTAATGTCCAGAAAGAAAAACTTCAAACTTTGCGAGAAGTTCAGGAGCAGCCTAGGAATTTGCAGCTGACTGCGAAGGCTGGTATCCTTCTGCTTCAAATTTCTCCTTGAATTTTAAGTAGTCTCTTCTTTTATCAAAGTATTTTATCTGTTGAGACAAAAAAGCATGAAATCAGAGCAAATGATGCAGCTTAGAGAAGCAGAAGCACAGCCTTAAATGTTACAAACGAGACAGGGCCAGTTGTCTAGACACGGAAGTGATTTGTATTCTGGAGCAGCCCCGGGCCGGGGATGCAGTGAGGGATCCTCGGAGAAGCCTCCAGACCCCTGAGTTCAGGGCCTGCTGTGCTGGATGTTCCCGGAACCTTCTCAAGAAACAGACTTGCGTGCTGTGCACACAGGGACCTGTGGGCACGCAGAGTCCATGGACAGGGTGGGTGTCTTCAGATTTACAGACACTGGGCTGTTGTTCTTCTAAGTTCAATGTCTTAAAATTTATCAGCTGTGACATTTTTGTCACATCTGTCCCATCCAGAAACACACGTTTAGGGAGACAGACACGTGCCTAAAACTTACGTTCCCAAACTATGATGCGAGTAGGAAAGTTAAGGGTAAAACATCAGTACATTAAAGCCTTGGTTTTATTTTTATAGCTATTCTCCTCTTCACAAAAGAAATCTGAAGAGTCTTAACTTGATACGGTACACTCCTAAAAGAAGAAATCCAAAGCCAAGGGAAACGGCTGCGTGCTGGCCATGAAACTGCCACCGCCTGCATCTGAGCTGCTTAGCAGACAAGGCCAAGGCACCACGCCATGCATCTGCATTGTCAGACTAGATAACACGAGTGCTTCAGGTAAGAGCCTTTCTTAGGGGTTAATGTGTGTTCTAAGGGATGCCTCTGGTGACTCCTACTTTTTGTTTACTCACTGAGAAACACTGTTCTCTGAAATAACAGGTGATCAGAAGTTAGCGTCTTGAAGTTTTTACCAGTAAGAATCTAACAGTCCCTTTCTGTCTAGAGGACACAAGCACCTTCACAGGAAGCAGCCCTGGTCTCCACCCCAGGCGCAGAAATTCCATTGCAGGACTTCTGAACACCAGCTTTGGTCTTGAACTTCATCCAAAACCAGACCCTGGGTCCACTTCCCAGTACAGAGCTGGTGAGGACCTGTTCATACATAGCTCTGCTTTGCTCTGAGGCTGTCAGAACCCTGCTTCATGTGCTGTTCCCTCCTCCCAAGCCCTGCAATATGCTCTCCTCCCGTGAGTGTGGTGCCCACTCCCTCTGGTGAGTGGATGGTCACCGCAGATCCATAAACCTCACCACCAGACTAGAGGTGAATCCACACTGGGCCTGGGCTGAGAGGGCTGAGATGGGTGTTAGATGAAGCACAGCAGTGAAGGAGACAACGTCCTTCAGATCTGCGGGTCAAATCAATAGATCTGGCACCTCCTGTCACATCTGCAGCCACCTAGTGACCACTGCACGTGGAGGGCCTTCGACACTTCCGCTCAAGCCGTCCAGAACCCGGCCCCTCCGGAGGGTTCTCCTCCTCCCGAACCTGCCCAGTGAAGACATGGCGGCCACCCAGACGCCTGGCTTCCTGGTCCTGCACTGGACAGGACGAGCCCTCGCCCCTTCTCCCCTGGATGGCTGTGCAGCCCAGTAAAGACCGGGCCTCTGCAATCACAGCCCCGCACTCGGATCCCCGCTCACCTCCTGCACAGGAGGCCCGGTTTCCACTGCGCAAACCCAGGGGCGATGGGACCCCCAAGGCGGAGAGACAATCCCGGGCCCCAGGCAGACCGCCCCTCCACGCCTGTCCTCCCCGGCAGCCGGGCAAGGCTGGGACCAGGCAGGGCGCAAGGAGCGTTGGCCCTGGGGCGCACGCGCAGGCGCACTGGGCCGGCTCGTCGGCGGCGGCCCCGTCGCCTTCCCCATCCCTATCTCCTTCCCCGTCCCCTGGTCCCCTCGCCCTCTCTGTGCTGACTTCCGGAGCCACGCGCTGACCCCGGCCCGCGGCCCCGTGACCTGGAAGTTCCCCCGCGCCGGCCCCGCGCTCACCCACTGCGCCGGACAGCTGGACTCGAACGCGCGCCTCAGCTGCTGGCACCGCGCCGCGTCCTCGGCGTGTTCGTCCAGGCAGCGCCAGAACAGGTCGCGGGCGCCCCAGCAGACCTGCCTCTCCTTCCGGGACGGCGCCGCCATCGCCGCACGGCCCGCGCGCGCCGCTGCCCCTCCGCGGTCCGCAGCGAGCGGCCGCCTCGCCAACACGGACTCCAGCGGCCGCCCCGGGGACGCGCGCGGCGAAACGGCCGGCCTTGGATTGACCCTGCGGGGCCACCGTTCGCCTTGCCGGGAAGGCGGGACTTCCGGCCTCGCTCTTCACCTGTCTCCTGACTTCCGGCGCGGGGGCGTGGTCCGCCGGGGACGGAACCGGCCGCTGGTGGGGTGGGGTCGGTGTCCGGGTTCCGGTCTCCGACCTTGCTTACTGGGGTGACGGTGACGGTCGCGGCGTCGGGGGGCTCTGTCGTGGGGGACGAAGCCGCAGAAGGTGGCGGCGAGGGACGGCCGGGGCCGGGGCGCGGGGCAGCGCGCGGGACGTTGATTCGGCGGTGGCCTTTTACCGCCCGGACCCAGGTGTCCTCGTGAGGGGTGTTGGGAGAGGGTGTGGCCGGTAGTGTAGGAGTTCACGCCTCGGCGTGGCTCTGTTCGCCGCTCTGCGCTCCCGCTGCCGCTCTTCCCCTCCGCGATCTCCGCGTCAGGTCTCGGCGGGCGGCGCGAAGCCGAGCCGTGGGCGCGGGCGGGGCTGGCGGGCCCGCTTCGGTGTGGAGAGGGAAGCAGGCCTGGGTGGCGTCTGAGTTAAAGACGTGTTTCCCGAATGTAAAGTCAGTGTCCAGGTGCGCGCCGTTTCCGAGGGGTTAGTCGGTGACTGCGTACACGACACGACGGCGCTGCCGCGAGACGGTGTCCCACGTGACGTCGTGAGGCCCTGGGGTCAGTGCGCGCTGATCCACCCCAGGAAGCCATCAGCATATTTATTTCATTTTACTACAATGTAGCTAAGTTGTTGTTGTTGTTAGGTGCCGTCGAGTCGGTATCCGACTCATAGCGACCCTCTGTACAACAGGGGAAACACTATTGTCAGTGCTTCTCTGCTGTTCATAGGGTTTTCAATGGCAGATTGATTTTTGGGAGGGGGTTGCCAGGTCCTTCTCCCAAGCCTACAGCTTCTGGTGTTCCCAGGTGGTCTCCCATCCAGG
>VMDO01002757.1:0-17641 GCA_007922755.1 Pedetes capensis | reverse complement strand
GTAGCATTTCCTTAATGTATCTTTTTTCAACCTTTTATGTATCATTTTGTTTTAGTTTTCCCTCTGGGTGGTATACAGTGTGATTTAAAATTCTTATATGGGACTTTCTGTTTTTAGTGGGTGGTTGTGACCTACTGCATTTCCAAGGATTAGGAATGTTTGAAATTCTTCCAGCCCGGTCAGGCCAGTTTCCAGTAGGTTAGGGTGAGAGTAGAAGTAGGAGAATGCACGTTTCTGTGTCTAAAGGGTATGAATCAAACTGGAAACAAGGTATGTCCTATTCTTTACCTTGACAAATGGACCTTCCTAAGGGTAACATTTAAAAATATGCATGTTTTTCTTTGACTAAAAATTGCCAAAATGTCCAAGATGGCTGGACAATGGGTCAGCATCATTTGATAACGAAATAATTTATTCAAAAGCACATATGTATTCTATAAAATGTATTTCCTTGCCTTGGTTTCAGCAAAATTGTTAACTATATTGTTAAAAGAAAGTTTCACATAATTTGTATATAGATCTAAAATAATTACAAGGTAAATATAATTACATTCAAAGCATACAAAATTTCAGTATAAGAAAACAAAGGTAAAGAATTGAAAAAGTAAATGTGTTTTTGAGTACTTTCACAGTGTGGCTGTGCTAAAAATATTCAAACTAATCAAAAAGGCAAAATTGACATCTATGTAGCGGATCACTATAAGTTTTTATTCAATTTTCAGAAAATTTAATTATTTAATAAACATTTTAATAAAAACGCAACTGTTCAGAAGTTTAATGTCCAGTGTTTATCTGGCTACCTGGGTAATGAATTGGCATCCTGTCTTATCCTTGTTGGAGCTGGACCATCAAGGATACCTTCGGAAGAGGATAATGAATTGTTTGAACGTTGCGGAATGTTTTTCATCCCCAAGTGCCGCTGTTTACGGGCATCACACTAATCTGGGAGGACCTCCAGAACCATGAATTTAAGCACAAAGGGGAGTTTGGGGCTCCTGAGAGATGTTTTGTTATGCAGGAATTGATGGCGTTTCACGATACCTGTTGCCAAAGCATTCAGCCTCGCACTTCCGCCTCACCAGTCCTCCTTGCACATGCCAGCAGCTGCCTGCTGATACCAGCAGTGATACACGTGTGTGAAATTTCATGGCATTTGGGCACAGTCTCCATCTAACTCAAGGACCCAAACCAGCCAGCAGAGACATCAGGTAGGACCTGAGATTCACAGCTGAGCCCCGGGTCCCTGAGACCCAGCACCCTGCTTCTGTTACGCGTTCCTCTGAAAGGGTCCAGCAGACCTCATGTTACAGCCGTACTCATCCGGTGCCTTGTGGCCTGTGGATGGCAGTCCTTCTGACTCTGGTTTCATGTCTTCATTCACACCAGCGATCGTGCTGAGATGCTCGGAGAACCTTGCAGTCCATCCATGTCCGTCACTGTTAAGTTGTGGTTTAGTCTTGACTGAGGAGGAAGGGTGGGGATTGCAGCTGAGCGGGGTGTGCGGCTAGAGCCCTGCTGGGTGCCCCCCTCCCAGGGCCCATCGGAAGAGTGTCTGGTTGATCCCAGGATTCAGCTACCTGCTTCATTTTTCCTTTTCATCTCTACCTAGCTGAGGCCACCCAGAGCCATCTCACATTAGCGCTGCTCCACTCACCCTCTTAAACATCACACGGCCCTTGCCAGGCAGCTGAACCCATTTGGCTAGCAAGCATTGTAGGGTTTAAATGGAGGGGCGCAAGCCAAAGCTGTTGGCCTCCTGCGGGCCTCGCCTGGAGCAGTGCAGCTACCTCAGTAATGAGTCTGTGCCGCCCCGCTACTGTCACGTCCTTTTACGTTTTATTGAGAGCATGAGGTTTCTCTGGAGCCACGCAGGCTAATGGCTCCAGTGCTTGCTGACACCATGTGCATTTCACACTGCAGGGGTTTTTGCTGTTTTCTTAAGGAAAGCTCTGCCGAGTCAATGGGATCTCCTTCCTTCCTTTCCAAGACACCATCAGAAATACTGGGTGGAGCAAAGCGGACATGCTTACAGAGGGCACCTCTGCACGGACATATCTGCTGCTCACAGTGAACCCCGTGATCCTCAGGGACGGTGGCCCTGGATGGTTTTAGCCTGGTGGCTCTGTCCCTTCCTTTGTGGTCCCTTCCTTCACAGTTCCCAGCCCATCCCTTGTAACAGCCAACACTGTAATATTTCCCACGGGATTTTCCCGACATTTCCTCTATGGCCAGTCTCTCCCGTTCCCACCCACAAGAGACGTAGGATTCAAGTGTCTCTCGGGTAAAAGAATGTGTAGCAATTTATCAGGCCAGGGTGAGCCCAGTGAATGACAGGTTGCCACCCTGTGAGCGGGGCCCTTCCTGCTCTGGCCCACACCAGCACCCGGCAACCAGGGCCCATACAGAATGACAGCGTTGTCACGGCTGGGAGGCAGAGCACTGCCCTGGCCAGGGTGGCCTGTGGTGGTCACGTTAGCTGTTGGCGCCCACCATATTTATGCTTATTCTACCACAACCTGAAGACTTGGGTTAGGCTTCCATTCTGTCTTGTTTTGCTCAGATTGTTTTGTTTTGGACACACACAGACTTCACATATGTCGTGTATTCCATAAATACTTTAAAAACTGGAATCCGCATCGTGGAAAACAGCTCCTGCCTTGAGATCAATAAGAAGATCAGAATTGCCAAGACTGCTGACACAGGCGGTGTGAGACAGTTGGCACCTTGGCCAACCTGCACATGCTTGGCTTGAGGAGACTGGGAACTGGCTTTTGCGAAACAGGACCTCAGGCTCCTGTCTATCTCGAGAGGCCTGCGTCCGCACCTTGGATGTGAGCCGTGGTGTTCGCTCTTAGGTCTCTCTCTCCCTCTGAATGCGTCCACACTTTGCTCTGAAGTTCCAACGTAGAGGGCACTCAATGCCACCCCTCCCTTTACCCAGTAAACTTCAAACTGCTTCACTCTCAAAGAAATATCTACACAAAAAGTGTGTGTGTGTGTGTGTGTGTGTGTGTGTGTGTGGCTTTTGAGTCGAGCCTAACAGGATGAATAGAGTTTTCCATGGGAGATGAGGGACAGGGCAGTTCAGATGAGAGGAACAGCAGTGTCTTAGTCCTCTCGGGCTACTGTGACATAAATACCAGAAACGAGGTGAGTTATGAATAACCAAAACTTGTTTCTCACAGTTCTAGGGGCCAAGAAACCCAGGGTAAAGGAGCTGGCAGACTTAGTGTCTGGTGAGGGCCTACTTTCTGGTTCATTGTTGTTAGTTATTAGGTGCCATGGAGTTGGGTTCAACTCATAGTGACCCTGTGTACAATAGAATGAGACACTCCCTGACACTGTGCCATGCCCAGCACTATTGTCAGTGCATCTCTGCTATTCATAGGGCTTTCAGTAGTGGATTGTTTCAGGAGTGGGCTGCCGGGTCCTTCTCCCTAACCTGCAGCACCTGGTGTTCCCAGGCAGTGTCCCATCCAAGGCCTAACCAGGACGATCCTGTTTAGCTCCCGAGAGCAGGTGGGATCGGATGCCAGTGTGCTACGGCTGTAGACTCCTGGTTCATAGGTGGTGCCTTCTGTATCCTCATAGTTGGAACTGGCAAGGCAGCTCTCCGATATCTCCTTTATAAGGGCACTAATTCCGTACATGAGGGCCCCCCTCACGAACCAATCACCTCCTAAAACCCCTAACTCTATATGGGCTCACTTAGGTACAACCTCTAAGTTTGGTGGGGGGGGGGGGAACTATTCAGTCTGTGGTAAGCAAGGACACAGGCATAATGTTAGCAGCAAGGTTTGAGAATGGCAAGTAGCTCAGGAGGGCGGGTGTGGGCATACATAGGGTGTAGCAGGTCAATGAACCACAGGTCTGGAGGCTGGGGATGCGACTCAGTGGAGAGCACTTGCTTAGCGTGTGTGAGCCCATGAGTTTGGCCGCCAGCACTGCAGGGAAAAGATAGGCTAAGTTCCAACGTAGAGGGCACACAATGCCACGCTGAGACATGAGGGCGGCAAGAGAAAGCCACCGAAACTGGTTTAGCAGGACAGTCACGGGATTAAATACCACTCTGCTTACTCTGTCCCATCATCACAGTCTGTGGTTTGTTGTTGTTGTTAGGTGCTGTCAAGTCATATCCAACTCATAGTGACCCTCATAGGGTTTTCAATGGCTGACTGTTTTGGGATTGCCTTGGGAGTGGGTTGCCACATTCTTCTCCATTTTGCGGTGCTGGGAATCGAACTTGGGACCTCAGAGACTGCAGTGCAGCACTCTACCAACTGATCTAAATCCCAGCCCACAGTCTGTGGGGATACTTCTAATGCTGAGTCTGTCATCTAAACTGTGAGCACCCTTTGAGCTCCACTCACCCTGCATGCTGATAAACATCATCAATTTTGCTTTTCTAACCTGCCTACAAAAGTATGCATAGCCCTGGGCAGACGCCTGAAAGCGACCTTCTTCCAGGTGGGAGGTTATTTGAAATCTTTGGGCTTTGCTTATCTACCCGCATGATGTATATTGGTGTCTAGTTCACGGTCTCCAATAGTAACAGCAGGTGTTATTGATTATCTATTATGTGGTCAGTACATAGAATTCACACCCATTATTGTGCCCATTATTCTGTTGTACATAGGGTTGCTATGAGTCAGACATGACTCCATGGCACCTAACAACAGGTATTATATATAACCTAGGAATGATTTAAAACCTGGGGGATGGCGTGTGCATATGACATGCCTCATTTTGTAGAAGGGACTTGCACATCCTGAGATTTTGACATCCAAGGGAGATCCAGGAACCAGTCCCTCATGGGTATCACACACACACACGGATATCGTATCAAAAGGTATTTAAACCTTTCGTCAACCCTGTGAGATAAGGCCAGTGACACTTCCGTGAGTGCCTGATTTCAGTTGGATGCCTCTCCCATCTCAGACATTTGAATCACCATTCCATCCCTGGGAGATTGATTGAGAAACCAAAGAAAGTACAAATTTTCATCAAATTTGTTGTTTGTTGTTAGGTGCTATCGAGTTGGGTCTGACTCTTAGTGACCCTATGTACAACAGAATAAAACACTCCCTCGCCGACACTGTGCCATGCTCAGCACTATGTCAGTGCTTCTCTGCTATTCATAGGGTTTCCCATGGCTGATTGTTTCAGTATTGTTTTGGGAATGGGCTGCCAGGTCCTTCTCCCATTTTCGCCATGCTGAAGATCAAACCCAGGGCCGCAGAGAATGCAGAGCAGCCCTCTACCAACTGAGCTGAACCCCAGCCCCTTTATCTTGAGGCTCATGTACTTCCTGAAGATCTATCTGGTTAGGATAAGTGTAGAATTCGCAAGATCAATCAGAGATTTCATTTTTGCTTGTGTTTATTGAGGTAAAATGAAAGGTTTTAAATATGGCACAGGGGAATAATGAAGTAGAATTTTAACATACCCAAGGAGTATGATTTTTCTTGGTGCCCTTAAACCTGAATTTTCTGAAAATTTTAAAATAATCTAACTGTGCCAGTGTAAGCTCTTAGTTGTCTAGGCAATAGAAAGGGTTTCCATGGAAATGCATGGATCTGTATGAAAGAAGTACCTTGATTCATGGTAAAAAAGCACCATTTAAGAAATTTGGAAGCTTAATGCTAACTGAAACTTCCTTGGTCATAATGCTTAGCCATTGTGTTCATATCTGTGAAATAGAAGTGATGATTTCCACTACGAAAACAGCTTTTTAGATATGCAAATACTTGTGGTGGTTACTATTCTATTTTCTTCACTCCGTACACCACAGAGTTTCAATTCCAGGTGGAATCAAAGGTGTGTTTGCTAATAAGTTATACATTTGCACGCACATCTCTCAGGCTCAGCTTCTCCAGGAAACTCATTAATTCCGTCCAGAATGATCAGGGACTGCATGGTGGGTGCTGTCCAAGGTGCTGATATGGTGTTGTTGTTAGGTGCTGTTGAGTCGGTATCCGACTCATAGCGACCCTCTGTACAACAGGGGAAACACTATTGTCAGTGCTTCTCTGCTGTTCATAGGGTTTTCAATGGCAGATTGATTTTTGGGAGTGGGTTGCCAGGTCCTTCTCCCAAGCCTACAGCACCTGGTGTTCCCAGACGGTCTCCCATCCAGGTACTAACCAGACCCGACTCTGCTTAGCTTCCGAGATCTGACGGGATCAGATTCCACAGGGCTACGGCTGCAGGCTTAAGGTGCTGATATAGGGCAGTGAATAAAACGTCCTTGAGCTCATAGGTAAACCTATTGGGGGAGGCAAACAGAGACATAATCAACACCTGACATGTAATAGATCACATGGTACAGAGTGAAGAATAAAATAGTGTGGGGGATAGGGAGCCCCAGAGGATGCTGTTTTTGCAGCTGTGAGAGGTCTGTTTGGTGGGAGACCTAGAGGAAGCAGGGGAGAAAGCCAGGCAAATATTGAGCAGAAGGGATGAGCAGAGGCCAGGCGCTGCAGTGAGAAGGTGCTAGGAAGGGGTGAAGGGCCCGGGATTGCTCTGCTCACAGAATTTCATCCTCTTCTCTGAGCACATCTCCAACCCCGAGCCTCACCCCGTGCTACTCCTAACTCGTTTGACACCCAGAGGTGATCATTTAAAAACCACCTTCTTCCTCTATGCAATAAAACAACTTCCATGTCTGGAAAGCCCATGGGAGTGACTCTGATAAAATCTAGGGAGAAAAGGCTCAGCAGTCTGGTAGGTCAGGGACTGACTGCCAGCTGGGAGCCTGAATTAACTTGACATAGAGGATCATGCTTTTTAGAGAACAGTAATAAGATGTGCTGATGCGAAGCACAGGGGTGTGTATGAGTGTGAGTGTGTGCGTGTGTGCGTGTGTGTGTGATATCCGTGAGGGATTGCTTCCTGGATCTACCTTGAATATCAAAATCTCAGGATGCGCAAGTCCCTTCTACAAAATGAGGTATGTCATATACACACATCATCCTCCATGTTTTAAATCATTCCTAGGTTATATATAATACCTGTTGTTAGATGCCATTCAGTCGTGTCCGACTCATAGCAACCCTATGTACAACAGAATAAAATGGTCCCCAATTCTGTGCCAGGCACATGATATTTTTTATGTTTAAGCCCATTGTTGAAGCCACTGTGTCAATCCAGCTAGTTGAGGGTGGTTCTTTTTTTAAGTTGACCTGCCACTCTCCCAAACATGATGTCCTTCTGCAGGGATTGGTCCCTCCTGAAAACATGTCCAAAATATGTCAATGCAGTCTAGCCATCCTTGCTTCCAAGGAGCACTCTGGTTGCACCACTTTTAGGACAGATCTGTTGGTTCTTTTTACAGTCCAGGGTGTACCCAATATTCATCTCCAGCACCATAATTCAAAAGCATCAACTCTTTTCCTGTCTCCCTTATTCAATGTCCAACTTTCACAACCATATGATGCGACCAAAAATTCTGTGGCATGAGTCAGGCGGACCTACATCTTCAATGTAACATCTTTACTTTTCAGTACTTTAAAAAGGTCTTTTGCAACAGCTTTTCCTGGTGCAATGAATCTTTTGATTTCTTAACTGCTGTTTCTATGGGTGTTGATTGTACAGAACAGGGTAAAGCAAAATCTTTGACAACCTCAATCTTTTCTTCATTTATCACAAAGCTCCTTACTGACCCACTTGTAAGGAATTTTGTTTTATTGATGTATGCACAATCCATACTAAAGCCTATGTTCTTTGATTTCATCAGTAAATGTTTCAAGTCCTCTTTACTTTCAGCAAGCAGAGTTCTGTCATCTGCATAACACAGGTTGTTAATAAGTCTTCCTCTGATCCTGATGCTGCATTCTTCCTTATAAAGTCCAGCTTCTTGGATTATTTGCTGAGCATAGAGATAGAAGAGGTAAGGTGAAATGATACAGCTCTGACACACCTTTACTGACTTTAAACCAAACAGTGTTTCTTTGTTCTGTTCAAACGACTGCCTCCTGGTCCATGTACAGATTCCTCATGAGTACAATTAAGTATTCTGGTTTTCCCATTCTTCACAATGTTATCATAATTTATTGTGACCCATACAGTCAAGTGCCTTTGCGTAGTCAGTAAAACATAGATAGACATCTTTTTGGTATTCTCTGCTTTCCGCTAATATCCACCTGACATCAGCAATGATGTCCCTGGTTCCACATCCTCTTCTGAATATGGCTTGATTTTTCTAGCTGTTCCCTATCTATATACTGCTGCAGTCACTTCTGAATGATCTTTAGCAAAATTTTACTTGTGTGTGATAGTAATGATATTATTCAATAATTTCCATACTCAGTTGTATCTCCTTTCTTGGGAATAGGCACAGATATGGATCTCTTCCAGTCAGTTGGCCAGGTAGCTATTTTCCAAATCTCTTGGCATAAGCAATGGAGCCTCTCCACTGCTGCATCTGTTTGTTGAAACATCTCAATTGGTATTCCATCAATTCTTGGAGCCTTGTGTATTGCCAATTCCTTTAGGTCAGCTTCCACTTCATCCTTCAGTACCATTAGTTCCTGATCATAGGCAACCAATATCTGTTGTTGTTGTTGTTAGGTGCTGTTGAGTTGGGTCCGACTCATAGCTACCCTCATAGGATTTTCAATGGCTGATTGTTTTGGGATTGCCACAGGAGTGGATTGCCACCTCCTTCTCCCATTTTTGTGGTGCTGGGAATCAAACTTGGGACCTCAGAGACTGTAGAGCGGTGCTCTACTGACTGAGCTAAATCCTGGCCCAGCTAATATCTGTTGTTATTGTTAGGCGCCCTCGAGTCAGTACCCAACTCATAGTGACCCTGTGTACAACAGGCAAAACACTATTGTCAGTGCTCCTCTGCTCTTCATAGGGTTTTCAATGGAGGATTGATTTTTGGGAGTGGGTTGCCGGATCCTTCTCCCAGGCCTACAGCACCTGGTGTTCCCAGGCGGTCTCCCATCCAGGTACTAACCAGGCCCGACCCTGCTTAGCTTCTGAGATCTGACGGGATTGGATGCCACAGGGCTACGGCTCCAGGCAATCGATATCTAGTGCAATGTAAATACAGTGTAAAAAGCTGCTCTACTTCTTGTTAGGAAATAATGTCCATGCCCCCCCAAAAAAATACAGATGCAATTTTAAAAGATATTTTTGGTCTGCAGTTGGTTGAATGCACGGATGCAGAACCCAAAGGTAGAGAGGACTGAATATGCACGAGCACTGGTGTGTGTCTCCCATTGTGTGGATGCACTTGTTATTACACACATGCATTCAAAGCTCTGTGGACAGGCTACCCCCTTCAGGCTTGCACTGGGCTTCTGCTCTCACCCACGTAGGGGAGACAAAATTGTAGGGGTTTTTGTGGGGGCCTGGTGAGTGAGTTGGCACAAGACATGGCAGCGGGAAAAGACGTTCATTTTTACTTAGCACAGG
Organism: Pedetes capensis; assembly: GCA_007922755.1. Taxonomy (NCBI): domain Eukaryota; kingdom Metazoa; phylum Chordata; class Mammalia; order Rodentia; family Pedetidae; genus Pedetes; species Pedetes capensis. The sequence goes on along the minus strand of VMDO01002757.1, from coordinate 8,218 downwards.
TCTTCTGTGGCCTAGGAGCCTTCACGAGGAGATGAGGTCCAGAGGCACAGCTGGAAGTGAGACACACGCCGAGGTGGACAGGGCGTAGTGAGCAGCAAACAGTTAACCACGCGGCAAGGCTAGGAGAAGACGCGGCTTTTTTATCCTGCCTCGCAGAAGTCCCGTGGCCCGCGCCTCCTGTCCTTGATCAGAAGGATGCTTCTGTCCGGCACCAGGAGCGTCTTTACAGGGCAGCTGTGTCTCCTGCTTTAAAGAGACAGCACGGAGGGCAGTGTGACGTTTGTGTACCTGCGGGGCTCCAAAGGCCTTGAACTCCAAATGCAGTACTGGGTGTGCCAGAGCAGACTGTTGGGGTGGGCGCCCTCTTCTTCCCCAGGGCTGCCCCAGGGCCTGTTGGGCCTCCTGGGGGTGGGGGAAGCTCCCCCTCCCCCTTGCTCCTTGCTCCGAGCTGCACCAGGGCCATTTGGTATTCTGATGGAGGAGGGCAGTCTGTGGCCTCATTTCAGGCACGCCGCCTGGCCGCCTCTCCCCTCCTGCTGGGGGCCATGGGGCGAGTGGGCCACCTCCTGTCACTGCGGGGTCCCAGCTTCATGACCCTCAGCACGTCAGTGAATCTCCGTGGCCAGAATAAAATGAGCATCTCACTGGATTGCTGTGAGGGCTAATAAGGTAGCGCGTGTGAAAACACACTCGAGAAACTGGAAACACTGGAAAATATTCTTAGCATTTAGCCCCCCAGGCTTCCCCCGCCGCCCGTTCTCCCCGATGCACATAGTGGTGAGCAAACAGCACGCATCTCCCCGGGGGTGACCAGCTTTCACTCACCAAGTCCTTTACAAAAATAACCTCTCTGCTAGTGCCAGGCCACAGAAGGGGCGTCACAGACCAGGTCATCCGACCACGGATAGAATGAAATTTGGGGCAAACTGTCAGGACTCCTACTAAAGTCATGCAGGGAGTTAGAACTGACTATTTTATTAATGGGGCTGGGATTTAGCTCAGTTGGTAGAGCGCTGCTCTGCAGTCTCTGAGGTCCCAAGTTTGATTCCTAGCATGATTTAAAAAAAAAAAATGGGAGAAGGATGTGGCAATCCACTCCTGAGGCAATCCCAAAACAATCAGCCATTGAAAACCCTATAAGGGGTCACTATGAGTCGGACATGACTTGATGGCACCTAACAACAACAACAACAACGTTTATTTAACGGGAGAAGGATCCGGCAACCCACTCCTAAAAATCAATCTGCCATTGAAAACCCTGTGAACAGCAGAGAAACACTGACAAAGTGTTTTCCCTATTGTACATAGGGTCGCTATAAGTCGGATACCGACTCGATGGCACCTAACAACAACAACAACAACAACAAATTTAATTAACACTGGTTTCTGTACCACACACTTTAACTCCCAGAATGGAGAAGGTCTGCTACTTTTCATTCTCATAATGAGAAAGCAGCATATTTTCTGTTCTGTCTTCACTAACGGGAGCTTCTTCCAGGAAGGGGTCAAACGGTAGTAGCCTCTGGGACAGCGTTTGCGTGGACTGCATCAAAACACAGCATTTGCTTTCCCAATGAGTGTCTCCTACCATAGCACTACGGGAGAACGATGTGGCAATCCACTCCCTAGGCGATCCTGAAATAATCAGCCATTGAAAACCCTATGAGGGTCACTATGAGTCGACACAACTCCACGGCACCTAAGAGCAGCCGCAACACCATAGCACCAGGGCTGCAGTTTAGCTCAGTTGGTAAAAGGCCACACTGCACTCTCTGAGGACCTGGGCTGGATCCCCAGGACCACAAAAATGGGAGAAGGATGTGGCAGTCCACTCCCAAAGCAATCCCAAACTAACCAGCCATTGAGAACCCTGTGAAGGCTGCTATGAGCCGGATCCGACTCAACCGAACCAACAACAACAACCATGGCACCCACTCAGCGGCGCCTCGCAACGCCATCGCCCTGAAGGCTGTCCCGATGGAAGGGCACCTCCTTTGCTGCTGTTCCTGGTCAGCTCACTGCCACCACAGACAAGTTTGCATTCGTTTTTTTTTCTCCTCCTTTCTGCTTCTCTCTCTCTCTTTCTATTTTCAGAGAAGTCTCCGTTAACAGAGGAGCTTTTTTCAGCCATGTTCAAAAACCCCTCACTGTACTGATTGTCTGAATTTTCAGGAAACCCCAAAGTTTCTGAAAACCTGTTTGCTGCTGTGGAGGCTTTTGAGCTGGGAAGGTCGACTTGCATTTTCTAAGATCGGGAGGACAGGAGAATAATGGTATAGGAGGAAATTGCAAGCGGTTTTGTACATGCTGGTGTGAGAGAACGTGTCACGCGGGGATGTTAGGTGTTTACACACATGCCTTTGGAATTTAAGAGAGAAGTCGGGGCTGGAGCAGTGCACCTGGGAAGCTGCCCTCTGCCTGTGGTCTTTAAAGCCAAGTTTGCCGGTGGAGCGGTTTGGACCATAAAAGCAGAGCCTGGTTTTTGTGCAGTTGTTTCTCTGTTAGCTACTGCGCACAGGAAGTGTCTCTATCTGCGTGACGTTATAAGGCAATCAGGGAACATTCCCGCCTTCATGGCCTTCCTGCCGCAACGTTTCCATCACCTAAGGCTGACCCCGCCTCCTTCCTTCCCTCCTTCCCACTCAGAATGGCACTGCCCTGGTGCATTATTCGGAATGTATCCACTCATCTCCCGCCCACGAGGGCCAGGGGCCATTTCCCCAGGACGCTGACTTTGCTTTGGCTAATGCCATGTGATACGCAGGAGTCTTTGAGTGTGCTTGGGTGGTTTGGTGCGGTTCTCGTGCTTGGGTAACTTACCACAAAAACAGCATTCCCTATAGACACCGCCTTTCCATCATTGGCTAGAGAATAGCCCTGTATGGACAGACCTGAGCCCAGCCCTCAGCCTGCTGCCAGGCCCAGAGAGATCCTCATCTGCTACACAGCTGCACAGCGATCCCAGCCTCAGGCCATCAGTGATTTATTTATCGATTTACTTATCCAGTATTAGGGGCTGAACCCAGGGCCTCGTACATCCACTGCAAGTGTTCTACCACTGCGGTGCACCTCCAGCCCATTTTTTAGTTTGAAATAGGGTCTGAGGTCACAGAGGTCGCCTCAGGCCTCATACTTGCGACTCCCAAGTTGCTGAGTGTACGGGCGTGGGCCGCCACGGCTGGCTCAGCTTCTGTTTTAAATCTGAGGACAAATCACTGCAAAGCTCGATGCGTGGCCTGGCCCTTCCCTGAGACTCTAGAGGACTCGGCCTCACACCGCTGACCTTCCTGCTTCCCCAACTTTCCCAATCATGTTCAACTTCTGCAGGTGAGCGCTACAGGTAAGACGCTGCACTGCCGGGGCTGACAAGGGACAGACGCCGGAAGTGCAGATGCTCCGAGACCAGAGCCTCATAGGCAAGGCTCCCATGTCCTCATGGCACCAGGCTGGAGCCACGCTGGCCTGCCCCGTCTGTACATGTCACAGGAAGGTACCGGACAATGCAAGCACAGCCCTCAGGGGCTCCCAGAAAGCACAGCTCCCTGGAGGAGTGACTGATGCCCAACCTGCCAGTTCTCACCCTGGCAAGGCAGTGTGGTCAGATGTTAACACCAGAGGTTCCATTGGCCAATGCCAGTCACAAAAAAAGGTGCTGTCCTCCACGATGACCGGTCATGTCCTACTGTGATAGAGTGAAAAGCTCTGCAGACCAGGGAGCAGGAGCAAGTGCCTGCTTATTCTTAGGGGCTGCTGAGCACAAGGTGGGTTTTTGGTTTTTTTGTTTTTGGGGTTTTTTTGGATGCCGTATTATTGTAAAAACAGCTGATGCAAAGGTATCAATGTTTGACTCCCCCAGATTCATATGTTGGAATCCTAATCCCTGAGGTAGTGGTCTTAGAAGATGGAGCCTCCGGAAGGTGAACAGACCGTGAGGGTGGGGCCCTCATGCAAGAGGTCAGCACCCTCCTAAAAGGGACCCCAGAGCACTGCTCTCTTGCTGCCACAGAGGGACTCTCGAAGACGGCCATCTGCCACAGGGAAGAGGCGCTCAGCAGACCCCGTCGTGCCGGGACCCTGCGGTCAGACTTCCCCTTGGCGTGCGGTGGCTTGTCCCAGCAGCCCATGCTCTTGGAGACAGCTGGCTTAGAGCGTGAGTCTGCATGCTGCACGTCTCCCTCTTTCCGAGACTCCCCGGGTGGCTCGTTGGTTAGGCTCACTCTGGTTCAATCAACCATGGGCGAGACAAGCTCAGGGCACAGCTCTCTCCGGATACCCATTTTGAATCTCAAGTAGGATTTCCCGGAGACGGTGCGCTGTGCCTCAAAAGAATGACTCTTTTAGGATCTCCAGTGGCCAAAATGGCACGTGAAAGTGTAGACACGTACCCAAAGGAATGCTAGGGATCTTTTCTGTTGCCCACTCAGAGTGATGCTCAGAGCCTTAGCATGGACTGGATCGAAAGGGCCAACCAGAGTCACAGTTGCATTATCTCTTACTCAATTGAACTAGATTTAATTGTGAATTATGGCAAGTCACAGATGGTGAGGAAATGACGTTGTTTGGTATCGCACGTCTAGAAAAATGCTCCTGCTCATGCCTGAGAGTACTGGTCACAGGTAAAATGGTAAGCGTATTGAGAATTCAACTGCCCTTCAGTTTAAGCAGAAGTTTCAGGATTGATCTCTTCTTTGTAAAGGAAGTACAAAGCAACCTGGCACCAGCCTTAAAGAATCTTAGGATTCGTATGCCCAGGGTGTTTGGAAATACGTAATGTTTCCTGCAAGCATCTATTATTAATCCTAATGTTAATAAAACTCATCCTTAGAGTGTACATTTCTGAGTTCCCATAACAGTTAAAGGAGTATCTATTTTTAGTTTTGCCTTCTCTTCCTGCTGGCTTTTCATCAGACATTCACACTGATCTCTCCCTGCCAGTCCTTGGCCAGGGAACCGAAATGCTTATTGATCTTTGCTGTTTGCGATGCTGCTTTCTTGAGTGATCCGGTCACATCTCTCTTTTAAAGCAGCTTGGTTTCAATTCCATTAGCTAATTATGTGCGCAGAGGCGCCCAGGGACAGTCCCAGGTGGGATTCTAGCCCCAGCTGCCCCCACCTGCTCCGGTGGTGGTGCTGGCCTCTGGCTTGGCTCCTTGTGAAGCGTTTAGGCAGACGTCCTCTGGGTACTCTGTGAAGGAGAGACGCTGCCCCATGGGGCACTTGCCAGACACTCCTTTAAGTCCCTGTTTGTGCCTCAGTCAGAAGTGAGTTGAAAGGCTCCTCTGCGATGATTTTTTGTGGACAAATTTTGTGTCCACTGAGCAATAACTCCCTTTCCCATGGTCTTCTGAGTCCTTTGAATCTTGATAATCTCTTTTTTTCTGGGAGGGGGTCTTGATAACCTCCAATCTCCTTGCCTGTCTCCTGTCTGTCTCTCCAGCCCCACTTTCCGTCACACACATTGACACACTCACGCACTTTATGCACTGCTTATGTCTCCTGTCCCTGCCTCCACCCACGTCACTCTATCTATGCACTTGGACCTCAAAACTATGTCAGGGGCTGGGCGTGGTGGCGCAGGCCTGTAATCCCAGTGGCTCAGGAGGTGGAGGCAGGAGGATCACAAGTTCGAAACCAGAGGCAGTCTGTGTAACTTAGAGAGACCCTGTCTCAAAAAGTAAAAACAATGGGCTTAGGGTGCAGCTGAGTGGTCCAGCACTTGCAGAGCATGCAGCCGCGAGGCCCTGGGTTCAACCCCCAGGACCACAAAAAACAAACAAACAAAGACAAATAACAACAACAACAACAAACTATGGCGGGGCAGCAATCACAAAGGCCAATAGCGTCCAGGTGTCTTAGTGTGCTCTGGCCACTGTCAAAAACTACCACAAACTGGTTGCTTGTAAACAGCAAACACTTCTTGCAGTTCTAGGGGCTGGGAAGTCTATAATCAAGGCTCCAGCAGACTCGGTGTCTGGTGAGATCTGATCTCCTGGTTCGTAGACAGCACTTTGTCCCTAGGACGTGGAGTGGTGGAGGGGCAAGGGAACTCTCTGGGCCTCTCTTATAAGGGCACTAATTCCCCTCATGGGGTTGGGATTTAGCTCAGTTGGTAGAGCACTGCGCTGCAGTCTCTGAGGTCCCGAGTTCGATTCCCAGCCACCACAAAAATGGGAGGACCTGGCAATCCACTCCCAAGGCAATCCCGAAACAGCCATTGAAAACCCTAGGAGGGTCGCTATGAGTCGGATACCAACTCGATGGCACCTAACAACAGCAAGCCCCAGGAAGAGCTTTGAGAGCGTCTTTATTTATGTCGTTGATGCCTACGGTTCTCGCAGATCATCCCCCCCATTCTTCAGAGCAGTCTGACCCGGGAATATTGCTAGGCCATAGGTAGCCCACGTGCAAGAAGTGTGAGCACCAGAAAGTGAGCAGAGACGGACAAACACCCCCGTCCCCTCCCTTCTCCCCAAACCCATTTCTTTGAACCCCAGAGCTTCCTCCCTTCCTGATTCAGAGGTCTTGGCCTGAAGCAATAGAAACCGTGCCTTGCTGCTTACACAAAGGGCGTTAGTGGAAGGCACTTCGGCACAGTGAGTGTGAAGGGTCTGTGTGAAGTGCAGGCGCCGGGACCCCTAGGGTGAGAGGAGGCTGGCCTCAGGAACAGGCTGGGCAGCCCATGCTCCTGGGCTGTCCCTGGGGTCTGCAAGCTCGTGTCAGAGCCAGGCCCAGCCCTGTGCTGTGAGTGTCTGAGGCAAGAGACTCTCTTCCCTTTGGCTTCTGCAACAGCTGCAGGGCGTGATTTCAGAGGTGCAGGAGCCAGGCAGCTAAAACAACAAACGGACCCACAGAAGTCCTCTCTGCTGGTGAGAGTTTGGAAAAGAACTTTTTTTTTTTTTTCTGTACTGGAGGTTTGAACCCAGGGCCTTGCGCCTGCATGCTCTGCAAGGGCTGGACCACGGAGCTGCACCCCCAAGCCCATTTCTTTACTTTTTGAGACAGGGTCTCGCTAAATTACGCAGACTGCCTCTGGTCTCGAACTCCTGCCTTGGCCTCCCGAGCCACTGGGATTACAGGCGCGCACCACCATGCCCCGCTGAAAAAGAATTCTTAAATCATTTTATGGAATGAGCATTTATTTTGTAAACTGCTTTGTTGAGACACAACTGGCACAGGATGCAGTTTGCCGCTCAAAGTGTGCAGTGAACGCGGGCTTGGGACCTTCGCACAGTTGTGCCAGCAACACTGCATGCTAATCTTAGAACAAACCCCTTGTTCTCAACATTGAAGATACAGAATCCCAAAGCCGGAATTCGCAGGCCTGTCATCCCGGCGACACAGGAGGCGGAGGCAGGAGGATCATCAAGTTCCAGGCCAGAGGCAGCCTGTGTAATTTGGTGAGACTCCACTCCCGTCATCCATCTCCAGGACTTGGCCCTCTTCCCAAACTAAAACCTTCCCCAAGGAAACAGAAGCCCGCTCTTTCCTTCCCTCAGGCTGGCACCCACCTTTCTGCTTTCTGCCCCTACGAAGGTGACAAGCGTGGACTCTCAGATAAGCAGAGTTGCACGGCACTTGTCCATTTGTGTCTGGAGTTTCACCTAGCATAATCGCTTCAAGGATCAGCCACTTTGCCACAGGCATCAGGGCTCCTTATTTTCAGGATGGAGTAGGACCCATGGCGCGTGCATGCGAACCCTGTGGGGCACAGTTTGCTCCCACCTCTTGGCTATTGTGGTAATGTTGCCATAAGCGTGGGTGGGCAGGAATCTACTGGAGCCCCTGCTTCCATTTCTTGTGGATCTTCATAATCTTCGATGCGTGATGGGAGGAGATAAGTTTACTTCCTCCCAAAGGGCAGAGCTCCCCAGTCTTTTCGTGGTATGGCTTCAGAGGGTTAAAGGAGAGCTTTGCTGATGGAGGTGACTGGCCAGGATCCTGCTGCCCCAGGGGCCCACCCTGCTCTCGCTGGGACATGCTGGGTGGGGAGTTTGCTGGGGACAACTGGGTTCTCCAGGTCTGATGCCCACACACCAAGAGGTGCCTGGAGGGGAGACAGTCTAGGAGTGGGCGATGGCTGCCATGTGCCACAGGGGCTCTCATCTCCTCCCTGCTCTCACCCCATCTCTCTCTCTCTCCCCCTCTTTTCCCCTTCCCCTCTCTCCCTCCCTCCCCCCTCCTGTCTCTCTCTCTCCCTCCCTCCCTTCCTCCTCCTCTC